>VICI01003113.1:0-14218 GCA_019593645.1 Akabosia matsudoensis | reverse complement strand
GTTTTTGTCCCTAAAAACGAAGAAAAACACTGAAAAAACGTGTTTTGTTAAGCACCGAAAAAGCCGTGCATTTTAAAGAGAGGAACATGATGAAGACGAGCAACAGAAAATGCAAGATCAGTAATCCTCATCTTGTCAAGTTAACACCATATTATTTCAAAGGTTTGACCAAGTTTTGCTTACCAATTTAAGCAATTGTTTTCCGATATCATTTTATTAAGCATCAGCAAACGTCGTTTCCAGTAAGCTTACTGAGTGATAAATAGTAAATTATACTACGTTTAAAGCTTTACATGGACAGAGAAGACGACCAGTCTGAGGTCCAAATTATCGAGGACTTATTATTGATTGGGAGCATTCCTTTGTACAATGGTGTGGGGGATAGGACTAGCCAGGAAAATTTTTAAGTTAAATTTAAGCATGTGGGAGGAATGATCTTATAAAATTTATCACTTCCGGATCCAGTTTGTTGTCTTTGCAGGGGTTCTGAAAATATTTATCGTGTAGGGTTCTCATGTTTAGTTAGATTTAGACGAAAATCAAAAAATAAAATAAATAAAACGAAAAACGTTTGTTTTTTGTGTTTTTGGCCTGAAAACAAAACGAAATATCCCCTAAAAACGAAACGAAACGCCAGAATTCAAGTGTTTTCACTGCACCTGAAAACGAAAAACGAATTTAAGGAAATGTTCTCTAGGTAATATCATGTTGAAAATGTCAAGCAGCTCATTTTTAAACATTAAATGACGAATGTGACACAATGCGTCGTGTTTGAGCTATGAAACGCTATTATCTGGTGACAATTGCAATTAGGATCCAAAATGCCGGTAATACCGAGGATATTTGACATTTTGAACAAGAAACTCCGAAATTTTGCTGCTCCACTTCGGCAAATGTAACATTACCATACCATCGCATTCAACGCAGTCGACGACGTTTTTTGTATTTTAGTTTCAGTTCCATTTATTCAGGGTTGATCCGCCGGCAACTTTTACTTGTTAGTGTAAAACACAATAACATTACCTAATATTTGTCTTCGGTTGTATTTTCAGCACTGCTGTTGTTATTGCGGTTTTACTTTCTGAACTCTCTGTTTCGCGACTTTTCACTTATTCATGTAGTACCATGACAAACCATTAATTCTAGTATATTCCTGTACTTCTTGAATTCTGAGCAGTGAGCAGTCCTCATGTGCAAAAGCTGTCTCTCCTTTTTTTTCTTTCTAGCTTGTTTTCCAATGAATGTAACCATTCTGAACTTGCTGGAACAATAACAGTAACTACGCGGGGTAACTTCTTGTAAGCTCATTAGGTACTTAATTATAGCTGGCATGGTGAAACTACAGCACATCTATAGGTTTGATCGACTATAATACAAACGGAATAGGCGAAGAATCATACGTTTCCACGTTGCTCCTCTTCCCGGATTTCAACGTTTGTCTACTACAATCATGTCATTCGGGAAATGCATTTTTACATTACATTTCTAGAATCAAAAGAAATGCAAGTTGCGGGCCACTTAAATGTTTTCCATTGAGGCGCAAAAATGACGACTTGCATAATTCCAAAACACACAAAGGCTTGAGTGAGTATTGTTAGAACGCCAACAAGTACAAAGTACACCAAAATATATGCGGAGCCTTGAGCTCGACACCAATTCATTCTAGGGCTAAAACTATGTTTTGAAATACACACGGCACACTTAACAATCGCACTTTTTCGATCTGCAGCCGACACAAACCAGGCAAATTTTGGTATGCAAATATATGCATTATGATGTCAGGATTAGTATTCGCGAAAATCACTAGTGGCACATAAAACTGTTTAAGAATGAAGAACGCAGGTGGATTTAGTGTGTCATGGGTCAGCCCACAAGGTCCGATACAAGAAAATGTTTCCTTGGCCATTCCAAAAACAATAAAACCACATTCACACACCTTATCGCTCTCATAACTAATCCAAGAATATGTATGGGGAAAAGAGAAATGTGTTTCATGGGCTAATAGTTATTTCTCCCTTTCGTTTGTTTTCCTTATAAGCAGATCAGATTTCCCCTCGTGAGAACAGAACCGTCCAAACTAACTTCTCAAAATTAGAAAAAGGATAGACGTGGTGAGAAGTTGGACATATTATGAACGTAAGCCTTTTTAGTGGGTAACTCACAGTGGGTACGTGAAGCTATGATTACTGGGAACCTTGTTAGGAAATAGGCTTCTCTTGGACGATACGAGGGGTTCTTTTTCAGAAAAAGAAATAAAAAATCGTCACGCTGACTGCTTACATAAAACTTGGGTCCACTTTGATTACACATGAGTACCAAAGTAAGTAAAGACAAAACAGAACAGCATAACATTCTTAAAAACGATTAACTGTTTCTATATGGAAGGAGACACTGATCAATTGGATGTTCAAATTGAAGTTTACCATAAAATCATAGCACTAATAATTCCATACATCAAAGGTAATATCGATCGAAAAACTAAATGTTAGCCTCATATAAAATACGGACTGACAGACAAACGAAGTGTGAAAACAAGTCTGTAAAGATAATTTAATAATGTAAATGCAATGTTTGGGTGCTACGCATTTTATGCGTTCAAAACGATAGCGTTTTGTTAAGACATAATACAAAATTCTAGTAATTTTCTTAGGTGCATGTGTCTAGAACTTTGGAGGGGTTGTCTCATGTCTGATAAACGAATGTTTTCTGTTAAAGACATTACTCACTCCGTAGGTGCATTTCCAAATTTGTATTTCATGATAGCTGAAAGAAACGTAGGAAGGCGAGTAAATTTGATAGTCACTCGTTATTCCTATTTGGCTAGTAAACGACGTGAATGTTGATGTGGCCATGCTACAACTTCCGCTGAGATAAATACAAGGAAGTGTGTGGTGCATATGCAGAGCGATGCTTTTTGATTATTTTGGGTGAGGTGAAAGTTTTGTTGTATGTGGAAAGTAACGGTACGATTTATAGGGGAAATTTATTGTTCAACATAGATATTTACAAATAACTGAATTTCATGCAAAGCTTCGGCAACCAAAAATGCCACATGTACATCAGTGTGGGGATAGAAATACTTTGAAATTTTCATGCAGTTAATGGATTCCATAACATATGCATCCCTGAATCCGAGCACCAAGCTTTTTGGAAGAAACTTCTACAACCAAAATCCGACTCGAAACAGCGTGCATTAGACATCCTTTCACGCTTGCAATGTTTCCTGGATTTAAGGGAAAGTTAGGATAGTTAAGCCTGAAAAAAGTTATAATGTTAAGGTGCTCGAATTCTAGATTGAATGGCAGGCTCTCTTCTGACTGGCAAATAATTACTATGAACATACGATAACCAATTGATTGAAACTGAATCTATAGTACACAGTAATCAATGTTAATCTACCACATTCAACATAGAACACAGCAAGAAACACCGACTGAATGTGTGTTATCTGACGGTAATAGTTGGCGAATCAGCCTGCATGAACGACTTTAAAATTTTGTCATATGAAACAGCCTGTGCCTACTTTACTTACGCAATTTTACCCTATCCAGTTTGTAAATTAAATTCCTATCGCCAAACAATGTTATATTTTTAGAGCCTCGAGAAGGACAGATATCCTGAAATGAATTTCAAAACAAGAAGAGACTCGCGTTAGACAACAAGGAGACGTTCGCCATCTTTTGGCTAACTTTACATACGTTAGTATTCTTAAACTACCATACTTACTACTGCTAATGACTACTGACAATTGCAGACGTCGACACGTGAGCTCAGGATTGAATGCACTTGTTGTAACTGCAAGTAAAACATAAGACCTTTCTCTCTCATGACAAAAACCACATCTTCAGTGTCCTTAGTGTTTTCTCGGCAATGTCATTCATCATTCCCATTTGAGGAGGGTCATAGGTTATGTGCCAGAGGTCTGCAGCGTGAATTTTAAATGCAAAAACTAATTGCATTTTGGCTATCTACATAGAAAAGAAGTATTACCCTAAATACTCTATTCTCTAAAATTTTGGTTTCGATTTGTTTCAATCTGTAGGAATATTCACTATAAACCTACAATTTAATCTTTGTCCTCAATTTTAATCACAATTTTAGGATTAATGCCTTGCTCTTTGCCGATGCTCTATGCTAAACGTGTCCCATTTCGTGTCTCAGTGTGTGGCTCTCACTTCTTACAGTTTTAGGTGCCCGGCGTTATCTAGAGATCCGGCGAAATTTAGAATTTCCCTCTTGACCCCGGCGATGTTTCGAGACCCCGCCGATATTTAGAGGATTTACGGTACGTTAATATTTCAAAACATGTCTACGCCATCAACCTTCGGTGCTAACGTCAAAAAACGCACGAATTGGTGTTTCAAAGGGACCCAGGGCATTTCCACAAAAAATGACCAAATGACCTCTAACTCGGTATGGAGCTAGTCAATACCGTATTACAACCAACAGCCGTACTTGGTAGTCACATAAAGAAAAATTAAAAAATGACCCTTTCCGATCAGAAGAAATGTGCACTATAGAGTAGGGACCCTTGCCATTTCCACATGGTGCCACAGAGTGTATAATGGCCTTCCAAGTGGAGAAAAACGGCCAGTGCCCAGAGAAAATCACACACTGTGTGATTTTTCGATGTTTTTCCCATGTATTTTCAATGTGACTGAATCACGAGAATTGCTATATTGGTAGTAAGTGTCTTGTTCCGTGATGGAGTTAGTGATTGCCAGCTTTGTTACGTGTACCAAATTGAAGGTATGGATAACGGTCTGAAATTGAATCAAGTTTGCAGGTGACAACTTTTCATGAGCTTTTTTAATAACAGAAAGAGCAGGCGGATCGTTATCACAAGGTTAACAGAGAGCCATCCCTGCTCACATTTATCGTCGTAGCCAAAAGAATTAACACTTGAAGTTTTCATGTGAAGCAAGCGGCTCATGACAACCCACCTCATGAAAGTGTAGTTGAATAGTGTTTGCCATTTATATCTGGATCTAATCGTGATCTTGGAAACTGATGGAGGTTCCTGCAACCATGATGACTTTTGTGTACATTTCATTTGACTTGGCTGCAAAAAGAAGGTTAATTTTATCTCGAAAATAAAGGAGATGGAAGGTGAATTTCGGTCTTGGAATGCAAATGGAAAATATATTGCCAGTTAAGCTTAAGGTTTATCCTTTTCCATCTACCGAATCAACACGCGCTTCTGGTCCTGCTCAATACCGCCATGAAATCTATTCTGCCCAGCTGCCTGCGTTTTTGGACTCAGTTCCGCACTACTGTAAAAAGGATGGACTACAAAGACCTCACCACTTACACTTAGAGTATTAACCATTGGTCATGGAATCTCGGAGCCACCTAGCCCATTTACTTTGACGGAGATCGACACGACATCATGTCTCCGCTGCTGTACTGTAGCCGGCATCAACTGCAAACTGAACCAACCGCCACCTCTTGGACCGCTGTCTGCATCATACAGACCGGGAGACTGGACCAACTGTGTCAACAAGACCATCGTCGGCATGGACGTCAAAATCATAGGACCTCAAGACCTCGGCACTCCTTGCAAATCGTACGGGTAACCATTCTCCAGAGGATGCCATGGGGAACCAACATCAACTCTCACACTGAGCAGGTAAGTACTATAATTCCAGCCTGTCGCTAACTTTTTGGAGGAGAAGGAACTACGCCTGGAATCTTTAAACGTCCTACTGAAATCACCTATGACGTTATCCGAAACCGCATCATGGTCGTGGACGAGCAAAATAGTTGTATCCAAGCGGTGGACGCCACCTAAGTCACATATTCGAATCAGTCTCCTCGCCTTTGGGCCACAAGTAAAGGAAGTCTTCAAAGTTCCTGTTCCTTTTGGGCGTAACTCTGTTCCCATCGCCGCGTCGAATGCTTGGAATAGTAGGATCTCACCTCACCATAGCAGACAATACCGCAAGGGCAAGTCCAGTTAACCAAGCGAGCACCTCAGTTTCCAGAAACCATATCCACGTGGACTTGCATTGGACAAGCAATTAAGTCAGCATTTGGTGTACTTTACAAACATTGCTTACAATTATATCTGAGCGCATCATCTTGGTGTTCATCTTGGTTAATTTTTGTTTCAAGAACAAATCTGTACGTGTCGGATTTCAACATGCTCCACATTGTTCGTCTCTGCCTGCCCTTCCGTCGGATGGAAGTATCCGTAGAAGGACTAAAGGGACCCTCTGGAATCTGCCTGGGCAACGCTGGCAACCTCCTCGGGTGTGACGCTCCGAATCATCAACTCAAAGTCGTTCGTATGTGCGGACATTTCCTTGGCCAAATATGAAATATGATCTAGTATTTAATGCAACTGTGATATTTTATGCAACATCTATGATGCAATTAGCAAGATACTTCTTGCAGATACTTCTTGTCAACTTAAGCCGTTTTCAATTGTGAAAGAATTTAGCTTACTCTAATACAACTTTTAATGGTGTTGTGCTAATCAAAATCCGACGTTATAGTTCTTTTAAATTCGCTAAAGATCCAGATCCACTTATAATCTATTATCCTTTCTATCACAAGAATCCAAATTCTTACCAGCTCAATCTTATCACAGTAATATAGAACTCAAGCTCTCAAATTACCAAGACCATGCTCAGATTCCTTTTTTTGTAATATACTTTTAACTTCAATAATTTCCAATTGAAATTCATTCGTAAATCATTAGACACTATTTTTTTTCATTGCAATAAACATTCGCTATTGAATTACAAAGCTAATTAACGATAAATGAAAACTAAGGAATATGCACTTTTCGAAGTCATCCCCTACCCCCTACAGCTCTCCAATGTTACCTATAAATTTGTCAAAGCCGCGTATTGATTTTTGTTCCTGCAAATTTTTATTCAAGTTTGTTTCCCATGGATAATGACGCTGATTGGACGAAAGCGTTCGAATTGATGTATAATTATACTGTTCCTGTTCCATGACTACGTACTAAGAAGACAAAAACATAAACATCAAATGTTCGCAAATTTTTGAACAAATTTTTGCATTTAACTTACGTTTTTAGCTTCTTAAAACTTCGCTGAATATAGTCTCTCCGTCTGCTGAGAGCCTGCCTGGCTACACGAATGGCTGGTAAGGGAACGTAGAGACGTTTAGAGCAGCTATGTTGACGTGTTTAATTTATGCACACGCGCAAAAATTAGGATTGTAATACTTAATCTTTAAATTAAAGGGATGCTTAGAAGAAGGAGATGGGTAGGTTGATATAACTGTACTAGCTATGAAAATTCGGTTTCCACTACTGACGCAAAATTATACCACTCTCAGGTTCCCCATACCCGACTGGGTACTACACCCTTACACGCTCTTCCCGTTGATCAACGCAAAGAAAAGCTCCAGTGGTGTCTATTACGAGAAACTCGAAATGGATTTCGAAGACCGTATCAAATTCACCTCTACCACAGTCATTTTATGACTCTTGCAGAAACGAATAAAGCCGTGTGTTCTTGTTGACTGCTCACTTATTCGCCAACTTGCGCTTGGCTGAGGAGCATGTTTGTAAAAACAACTTGATTCACGACTCTTACTGCGTAAGAATTACACAGTAACACATTCAGTTGCAACCCGCTCTAACATACATCGTCGACACTGGCATTTTCAAACAAATCTCTGCACCTTTGTATCTTCTTCGTTGCCGTTCAATTAGTTCACTTCTGGCAGTATACTCTACGCTTGGAAAGTTGAATCTGTATTTGTAAAGTTGTAATAAAAAGTTTCTTTTCCATTTTCCATTTTTAAAAGTTATCGTATTTCTCCTGTTTGGCTGCCTCTGTCCATGTAATTCAACATTTCTAAATGAACGGTGTGTGTAGACGGTATAAAATCGCATGCAGGTGAGCTAATAATAAAGCAGAGTTTTGCCAAAGTTTGTGATAGGGGTATTAAACTACATCCTCTTAGGCAACTTGCAAATTACTCCCAAGATTTTTGAACAACTTCTTAGAGATCCTATGTGCTTATCAAATAGACTTTACTGAGAAGGGTAGCAATTAAACCTGTTATGCTTCTAGTTAACTTGTTGTTTGGGAATTGACAAAAATAAGTTCGTAAAACTAGGTATATACATTCATTTGGTAATAGGGAGCTTCTGAACATAAATAAATGAAGGATTTAATACATAGTACAACGTTTTTCGGTAATGCTTCAATAGTATAATATATAGGAAGATTTTGCCTAAAACTTTATTGAAAACTCTTCCTTCTCAGATAATGGGGCTATTTTAAACAAACGCATGACCTATTGCATTACAGCTCATTGATTTCATGGATGCAATTTCAGATTTTTGTTTGTGCGTCTTAACAGCCACTTTTCAGCAAGCATTTGACAGTTAACAAGTGTACCACTTCTGGCAGAAAGTGCAGAAAAGACTACCACTAATCTTTGTACTATTGTGTAGCTGAAACTATTATTTATTTGAGAATCACAGAAAAAAACATTCTAATATTAGGGACATTGCAGTGTTACGTTTTGTGGTGACAGTGACAGTCGAGTCAGACCAAAAAAAAGGATCATAAACCTTAGTGCAATTAAGAAGATAGTTTGTTTGGCCATTGTTGTTTTGCAAAAGAATTAAATGATAAAATACAAGCGAAGTGAGTGCTGTCATCAAGAAAAGTAAAGAAGGAAGGATACATACGGGAGAATTGGAGAGAGATGGACTTTTTTATCTCTTGATTAGAATCCATCCTACGTCGCATTCAGTGTGCATCCGAAGACGCAATCACCAGTGAACACGGTGACAAAGACAAAGAAGATCTGCTCTATGATCATTAATATTGGCCAGTGCGAAATACGCTTTTCTTAGAAAAACGTAGAAGTTTCACAGACATGGTATACATGACTTCATCCAGAAACAGTAAACTTATGCATCTCCAACT
This sequence comes from Akabosia matsudoensis, assembly GCA_019593645.1. NCBI lineage: Eukaryota > Metazoa > Arthropoda > Collembola > Entomobryomorpha > Paronellidae > Akabosia > Akabosia matsudoensis. The sequence continues at coordinate 5,297 of VICI01003113.1, read as the reverse complement.
ATTATGTATGTTTCTGATATCATAACACCGCAGACGATCTGGTAAGATGGAATAAATTTTTGTCTTCTTTTACAATTCTCTCGTCTTGTTGATCAACTAAAAGCTCGGCTTCTTACTTGAGTATTTCGCTTTCTTCTATTTCCTGTGGAAAACTTGCGTTTCAACCTTTTTCTCGTATTGAAAGTCATAGCATAGTCCACCTAATAGTTGGCTTGTTTATTCATTTTCTTCGGTGGGAGCTGACATACGACAGGATTGGACGGAAAATTTGTAAACAAAAGCTACTGGCTCAATCAAAAAGGACGTCAAAACATTTCTTTATAGGTAACATAATATGTCTCTACTAAATTCCGACAACCATTAGATATAACCCAGAGACAGTACCCATCACAGAAATGACGGGTGTCGTAAATATATCGATACAGGAACGGTTAAAGGATCGTCAGGTTGTTGTAGTAGGTCGGTTCTCCTGCGAATCTCACCTCGCCCCTTTTAATCTCTTCCTACACTCGTCCCTTCTGACGTTTTCTTCTTCGATTGAATTTTCCGTTTCTCTATGTCCATGTTATCCACACTCGTCACCGTCTTAATTCTACCAGATTTTTCGGACTTCAAATTTTCATAATTATTGCCGAAATTCTTATTCGTTGTGGAAACAAACAAAATGTTTTGATTCCATTCTCTAAGAACAGCGAAAATGCTCTAGATGAGCAAAGATAGCTGAAACTTGACTTAAGTTACGTATGGTTTAAATGGTGAAACTTGACACGCCTGCACATAATCCAAATACTTATACTTGATTCATCGGTTTGCTAGAAGGATTATTTTTGCATTTTTTATTGCTTTGCTTTTTCTGGTGGATACTTTTGAACAATTAATCAATATGAGCAGGTTGATATTTAATAGTAGTGTCGCTTTTTATTTGAAAGATTCATTGATTGCTGAAAAATATCAGCTTGCGCGACAAACGAGATGCTTTCGAGGACAGTGGACAGGAGACGTAATATTATGGTCAAGTGTTAGTGTAAAACTGGATTTGTCTTGTGTTGACAACTATCTGAATGTCAGCGCTTTGACTTGTGAGCGTACTTTATCTCCTCTCAGTCGATATATCAACACTTTATATGGGAGCAATTTGATTGCCATTATTTTTTTTACAGTGCATATTCCAGAGTAGGATGTCAGCAAATGATATAACGATACTGTCACTATTCTTCAGCATCATGCATTGTGACTTGAATAATTGCTTCTTTTCCACTGAAACCTTCTTCCAAAAATATTTTAAGCATGTAGTAAAGCTTTGTACGCATACATACACCCACTCGCTTAATTATTCTTGGGTGCATTATCCGTTTTAAAACTGGGATTGCCTACAACAGGCAGACCAGTGTTAGTGCCTACTGCATTTGTTGAGGCCTATAAATTGTCGGTAAAACAAATCGCAACAAACCGTTCTATACTTACATCTGACGTTCTGTCGAGTGTCGACATCATAAAAAGTTTCATTTCATTTGCTTTTCACATCCTAAAATATATACTCTTTTTGAAAACCTATTTTACACTACTACTCGTCTTGATCGTTTTGACTATTCTTCACTGTGGGATATGATGTTTTGCTTGCATATAAGCACATCCTGTTGAAGACAAGCTTCACAACTAAAAAATCATTCAGCTCCAGAAATTAATTCTAATTTGAAAAACGTAAAGATTGATAAACATTAGTACTTAGTTTAAACCGTCAACATAAATTTACTAACATTTGGTAAAAAATAATTGAGTTGAGATTCTACAAATTTATCGGTTTTGTCCATCAAGAATTTTGAATAATTGCCACCAGAAGAATTCAGTTTTTTAATAGGTTTACAATTACCATGACTTAGGTTCTTGATTAAAATGAAATAGAAAAATAAAATGTTGCTTTAATTCTTAGCCGCCTTAAATATTGATTATGTGCGCGCTCGTGTTTGCCGCAATTCTGCTAGCAAAATGTGGAGAACTGCTCAACTTCCGTTTGATTGGTCAATTGCATCGACATCTTTTGCGTGAGATGCAGCCTTTACAGAATATGTTTATCATATTATATACTATATACTTAATTTCAGCTATTAGTTCCTATTGAAACATTCATACGTGTCACAATCGAACCACGACAGTTACTTTCTAACTCCTGAAGTTTCCATTCAATCCATACAAACGACTTGTTTGTAATTAAGCATCTAACTGTATTCCTTACTCATTGAAACAAACAAATAAACTAAGATGAACAGTGTGCAGTACGAGATCTCCGAGAGTGAGTAATTAATCCTTCATGAACTCTAGGAAACCTTGCGTAATACAAAGTTAAATCATACTTGCATATTTCAGCCACAATCAGTGTTAAAGTGACTAACGCTGGAGATGTGCTTCTGCTTTTTTTGTCACAGTTATGTTTCTGTTGTGATATTCCATGTCTGGTTCAGTGCGAATTGCAGATTTGCGCAAACATGTGTACCAATTCCTTTCAGAAGTACTGTAGTTTTGTGTACTCTGAAGCATGTAATGTGGAAGGTGAAGTAGGACCTGTCTCATTCGTTTCATGATTCACAATATTAACGTCATCTGTGACATTCACGACAAAATAGCGTACATAAATCGGTGTTATTACTTGAAAAACTATGAAGACATATCAAAATCAAACCACACTTTATTCATTTATGCCATGAGTAACCTGATAGTAGACCGACAAAGATGTTTGTACGTGTATGCATTTTTGAGAAGAAGAAACAGACCACAAACTATGCTAACATATTATAACTATGCTGTGATTTTTTTACTTAATGTGCTTACGGCTGCAATATAATGGGTTACACCCGTTGGTCTACCCTTTAGTAGTCTTGTTTTCGAAACATTGAACCTAAAGACGCTGAAAGTCGGAATAAGCCTTTATTAATTATTACGAAGTTTGGTTACAGATTTTATTTTCGTGAAATGGAAATACAATAAGCCCCTATTGATAGTGTAACGATGTAATCCATCTGTTCACAACAAGGTCCATCCTAGGTTTAATGTTGATGAATAGAATAGAATTGAGCAGGGTCTAAAAACTATTCTGCTCCGCGCTGTTAATCCGCTTACGGGTGCATTTTTGAGGAGATTGGCGACAATGTCAACAAGGAAACCACAGCTACTCTTCTCCAAGAGCGTCACTATCATTTTGAGCTTCTGGTGAGGTTGTAGGACAATCAAAGGTCGATTGATCCATGTTGTTTCCTGGAATCCAGAACAAACTTTTTTAATAGTGTCGTTCACAACGTATTGACATTAATAAATGATAAATGACGAGAATAGTCGTGCCTGTCTGCTTATATGAAAACAACAGTACCAATGAATGAAAATGGAAAATAACAGACAGAGAGTTATTTCTTTAATACTTGACGGAGCATACTGTCAATATGGTAGCGATTTTTGGGATCCAGTACGATTCTTGCCATGATTCCCATTGAAGATAACTTACAAGTGTGTGAAAATATAAAGGTCTTATGGAATGAAATCGCAGGTTTGTCTCTGCAGTAAATGGATGGTTCATTAACTTGCATTGAATATCTTTGCAATGTACAAAATACGAAACATTTGCAACGCATAGTTTCTCTATATCATTCTGTCACATTGTATAAAAACTATTTTGTTCATGGATGCGTTTAATGAAGGTTCTCAAATGGCCTACGTATAGCCATATTTCTAACTAAATAAAGGAGTGACAGTGATAGTTGCAAATCGTAATAATGATTACATATTACCCCAATCACCCATCCAGTCTAAGTTCGGTTTGGTTAAGGTTTTTTTTCGTTCATTGCGATTATTAGAATGCAATAAGTCAATAGCTCACTACAAATGAGCAAGTGAGTGTGAGTGTGTTTTCAACAGTGTTTCAAAAATAGAGGAGCCCCTTTGAACGGAATTAGTACCAAAAGATAAAAATGTTACTCGTTTTCTTCATTCTGCATGGTAGTAATGTAGTCCAGGCTCTACAAAGACACGTATTCCAGAAATTCTAGTTCCGATTCAAGTTGATTAAATTGTGACTTTGACGTCTCTGCCCTATGGATATAGATACCAAAATAAATAGCATGTTGTTTCTACTGAAGAAACGAGTGTCAGTGTCTGGTACTTGTTTTTTGTTAGTTTGATCTGTGACTTTTGAGGAAAAGCATTTTACTTTACAGGTGGCTTAACTGTTGTGCAATCTCGACTGTGTCTCTAGATTTTTTTTTCAAAATCGAATGAGGAATATCAACAAGAGTCTCCTCATTGTCATTCCATGGTTGTGGTTCATATGTCAACCCGAGAATGGTTTTGTAAGTTGAACTGTAAACCATGTGCCATTTAAAGACGAAAATGTGATTGGTGTATTCCTGTACAAGTCTTACAAAATTCTACGTTATACAATGAGCAGGCTATGACCTCAATTGCCAGATAAAAAAACGAATGAAAATAATTGCAAATTATTAGGATTCGTGCATCATGAAGTATAAAGCCGTCGTAACCTTAACGAAAGAAGTGTTTTTCCCTTTACCACTCTTTGTCGTATCAATTATGAGAACCAGCCCATTTTCAAAGATCATTGTTCCGTACGATCAAGCTACATTTTCCTTTTCCTGCCTCTTTCATTCTACATTTTTTTACTTTCGCGATAAAACAACTATTACAAATATGAAGAGCTTCAAAATCCATCGATTAAAGAACATCATTAGACTATTTTCCCTTCACACACAGGGACCAAAATTCTACTAGAATTTCATAACTTTTACAATGGCGTTTTCCCCGGATGTAACATCAAGGCTCACTGGGAGATATGTATACACATCTTTCTACAATCGTCCTAAATATTGAAATTCAATTCAAAAGTTTCTATGCTGCTTATAAATTATAAACAATTTTTGTTTGGGTATTAATTTAATTTATTAAGTAGCGAAAGCTACTTTATAAAATCGTCGTGTGTGTCTGTCCGTCTGTCTGTTATCGCGAAATCTCAGAAACGCTTTGAAGTAAGGATATGGGATTTGGTACACATGTTTATCTACTCAATGGCATTCCTGGTGCCAAGTTTCAAATAAATCGGTTGCCTCGTGTATGATTTACGGATCATGAAAGTTTTATTTACTGCGAATCTTGCAAATCGTCTTTTAGCGATTCTTGCCAATCGTCTTTTAGCGATTCTTGCAAATCGTCTTTTAGCGATTCTTGCAAATCGTCTTTTAGCGATTCTTGCAAATCGTCTTTTAGCGATTCTTGCAAATCGTCTTTTAGCGATTCTTGCA
>VICI01003112.1:0-14225 GCA_019593645.1 Akabosia matsudoensis | reverse complement strand
GAAACTTGGAAACAGGAATGCCATTGAGCAGACAAACATGTGTACCAAATCTCACATCTTTACGTCAAAGCATATCTGAGATTTCGCGATAACGGACAGACAGACGGACGGACAGACAGCCAAGACAATTTAATAAAGTAGCTTTCGCTACTTAATAAAGTCTAAACGTAAACGAAAATGTTCTAATAACATAAAACATAACTTGAGCAGACAGCTAAAGCAACTCCTGGTGGGCTGAGAACCTGTCGAGTCAACTCTTCTTGAGTAATCATTTTGCTTTCCTCCTCCCGCTGTCAACAAATCAACGAACCAAACGAGGATAACCAGAGACTACACACCAGCAAGGGCCATGGGGTTAAATACTATCAGCTACAGCAATGCGCTAAAAATTCAGAATGTATCTACTTAGAAGCAGACTACAAATGTATTTCAAAACGACATAAAGAACATCATTTATTTCCCTAAAAATACAAATCATGCCAAAAAAATTACTGTCTTTCCATTTTTTCAATTAAAACCATTCTTTGCATGCGGTTTGTGGTTCTGGTGTTTCATGTGAAAGAATTTTGTTATTTCTCAGACGCTAACTTCTGCCTGCAATTCTGTGGCGAAGAACAAAGAACTACACAGCCGTTGTTGAAGTATGAAAGTCTTTTTTGCATGAACACATGGCGTTGTTAAGTGTAAAAACGAAAGACTAAAAAGATTCGTCGCTGATTTGTGCGTCCATTCTTTATTAGTGCATTTTCGTCAAGCTGTTTCTGTCAAGAAACGCATGGTTGACTGAGTTGTTAACAAGCATGCTTGAGGATTGGCTATCTTTGAAGAGATTTCTTTGAGGAACAATTTCATTTTGTACCAGTCTGGTACATGTACATAGGAATCTCGGCAGAACTAGGTATACTCAAAATAATTAAATGACGAAAACGTTTAAAAAAGTTGTGGCGGAGAGCAGTTTTAATGACGAAAGTTTTGAAAATGCATACTTGGGCACTGCACCAACGATGTGCTATGCGGAAAATACGCAATACAATTCGATAGCTTTATAATTTAATTCTATCGCACGTAAATTTATCGATACTCCACACGCCCTCCAATCAAACGTAGTCATTTCAGCTTACTACGTTAGTTTGGGCAAAGTTTCTAAAAGTTCTGCGACGCATTATAAAGAACTAACGCTGTTTAATTTAGGAAAAAAATCATTCGTCACGGTTTTTTGATTAGTTGGAATAGCATTTGAAAAGACATTTTTTGTGTGTAAAATGTACACATTAAAAAGATTGAAACTTGAAGCGTTACAAGTTTAATTCATCTCTAGCACATAGTTGTCTGAATACACATTAGCTTCATTCGCTATACATAAAAAACTACGTTTTCCCTGTAAACTTTTCGTGACTTGTGAATGAAACTCTGATTTCAGAATTAATGTACTTAGCTGATTTTCATAAGCTCTTTCCTCTGCTCCATTTGCCTAATAGAATGGTTCTCAAAATCTAGAAAATTGTGGAAAAGATATCGTGAGTCAAGGCTCATGATGAAGATGGACTATAGTCATGAGAAAAAAAGAGAAGAAAGATTGGATTTCGTTTATACGCTCCGCCCTAAAAGCATAGTCGTTTTTTTGTTTTACAAGCCATATTAGAGTTTCCTTGCCCCATGACAGAAAGAATGAATGCTCGTTTTATTACTTTTTCGACCACTTTCTTACATGCAATTTAATCTTATGACTGGGCGAACGGGGCGAAGTATACAACAAAGTTTATGCCCCTTAGTTTAACATACTTGAGTGCTTTATGTAGCGAATCCACAGTAGAATAATTAATATCGTGTCTGCCAAGTCGGCAACTAATTAATCAGAATATTTTACAAGGGGTTTTTGACAGTGCAGAAGCAAAGGGAAGGTTGAAATATTATTGTAATTGGTATTTCATTCATCGTTTTCGAACGAGCAACGAAAATTAGTTGAACAAGAAAACAAGTTTCGCATAACTTAAGGTATAGCCAGGATGTACAAATTTTCCTTCACATCTTAACTTTGGATAACTATTAGGAATAGGAGTAAATGTTTTCTCGTCGACTATATGGACTTCTATTTTACATGGGCTACGCGTTGATTCGCGGAAGCTTTTACCGTAATTACTATTGCTGCATGCGGGGGTAGTGGTTCGTATTGGGAAGGGCAATTTCACAAAAAGCTGCGGTGATGTTGGCTGTTTGATGTGATGATGATGAGAACTTTTTTATTTTGACGTTCAAAGCGAGGAACTGCAGTTCAACACTAAAATTATAAAGACTGTGCTAAAAGTTGTTGATATTAGTATCCGTTAACGTATGAAATTACTAAAAGTAGACAGGGCGCTTGGGTAAATGAGAGTAGAGAAAAACACATCAGTCAGTACTACCGAGCCATTTAAGGGAGTATCTGAAAAAATGTAGACGTGTGTGTGTTTACGAGGAAGGGAAGTTTTTAGGGCTTCAGTCAGAAAATGTGTGTGACGTTCGTATTTATGATGATAATGATAAGTGTGACGACGACGTTGGCAGCAGTGCGGCCTTCACCAGCTATAACTCGTATATCCTCGCAGGACCTGCCCACTTTACTTTTGGTTTGCTTGATTTGGTTCATTAGAGTTTCTATTCAACATAGTAAATTATCAAAAATTGTTTTCGGATGGAGTTTCTTTCCTTTATTTGCGTTTCCTCCTCATCACTCGCAACTAGGATGCATTTGGAATGTTCTTTAGGTACGCATTCGTCATGAAAATGGGCACCCTAAAAGCTCCTCATCATGATAATCATAAATGTGATCAACGTCTTCGCCTTCATCCCACCGTATCATCACGAGGAAGCTTTGTGTGACAGCCGCATAAACTTTATCGTCATTACAGGCTCGGTGTTTGGTTAATCAAACGTCAACAGTTGCAATCAGCACTGTGTCGACATGGGGTCGGTATGTATTTTTTCACCTTTTTGTTATGCAATCAGGTCAGCAGTTTCTTTTAGCACCCAACCAAGATGTCATCCTTGGTGCAGCTAGCTACCCTGTACGCTGAGGTTGATGTTAGAATAAAACCTAATAATAGTTTGTCCCACACGGAAGTACAATCTGATGCAACTCGCAACAAAAATTGTATATTTTATCAGATTATCTCGAAAATTTGTGTTACAAAAGAGTTTATTTGGGAAATGTAGAGAGCACAAGAAAAGGAGGCATTATATAACAATACTACACAGAAATCCTCTATATTAGTGTCGAACCTTCTTGAACCATTAAGCTCAATGGGGAAATTATTTTTACTTGTTTTTCATTATTGAATTTAGCATTATTACATTACTGCAACTTGACGGGGGCGTTAGAACGTGTTGACAGAAAATCCATGTTGTTTTCCAGGTTTATTTGAACAAAACCTCCCAAGAGCACTTTCACCCTTGTCAGGTTGATCGGGGAATATTTGCTACTGACTTGCTCAATATTTTGACTGAAGTGTCCAAGGTAAAGCGTGAAGCGCACAGTTTACTTTGAGATAACTGTAAACATAATCAGACGTCATAAAACTCCTCCTCATATTTTCCTTTTTTGACAAAAACAAGTGCAATATTTGATGAGCATCAAGTTCCTGGCAGCATAGTGCTCAGTATTGTATCATAATTTGATCTTCACTCTATGTCTTCAGCAAAATCCTACGTTCCATTTTTATTGAGGTAGACTTGTAGCTATTCTTGCATTCGGTTTAAGGTTAAATCCGTGCTTGGGATCCAAAATTTGTAATAGCTCAACACATCGTTTCACAAACAATCTGAGTTAAAGTTGTATGTGCAACGAAAACCTTTCTATTACCGCAACTATATATTTTTCAGACAGTTTCTTACCGTAACATGTAATCTTTCTCTAATCACTACCCACCCCTGGGAAACCTGTCATTACTTTAGACAATGAACCGTTCCCTTCTGAATTCTCGCAAAGCATGTCGAATCAGGGAAAAAAATATTGATGCGAGAAAAATGCGGGGATGTTGTGTCAGTACAATCGAAATAAAATATTAGGCAGGGAGGATGTTCCCCCTTCTATCTGCTTTATCAACCAGAAATATTAAAAAGTATTGTTAAACTCGATATACTATGATTGAGGGGAAATGAAGCAAAGACGAAAAAAGCTTTGCAATTACTTCCGTTTCAGGAAGCAGACTGGAATATTTTTAGTGCAATTTGGGTGGCTTCATTTTATGCAAACTGAAAAAATCTCTGCAGAATCTATAATGAACGGTATGGACTAGCATTATCCTCTTTCTAATCCTTTCTTCGGACAGCTTTGTCGCACCTCATTATAGATTCCGTCAAATGTTCCACACTAATGTTTTATTGCTAGTCATTACAGACTTTTTGTAACTCTAGATGTAGGGGAAATCCTGAAGTCCCACGGAATTATTTGATTACGACTAATTTGATTGAATTAGATTTAAATTGGCTTAAAGACACAAGTTGTTGTCACTTTATTATGTACATAACTTTTTCAACTGGATTCCCCTTCAACGGAACCACAATATGCCTGATTTTACCCCTACAGACAGACACTTTGAAACTAGATAAGAAGGTATATGTGTTCTGCGCTTGAGTAAAATGTGCTGTGCTACCAGTTTTTTTCCCTTGTTCATGTGATTTTATTATTGATCTGGTCTAATAATAATCATCATTATGGTCATATGACCAGAGTGAAATGCATATGCTTCGCTGTTCTGAGTACAAGGGAAAATATATACTCGAACAGTTTCTAGTTGACGTTTTTACTTTGTGTATCGAAGTGTGCGGGTCTAACCAGCCATGTAGAAGTAAAGTTTAATGTAATAGTCGGTCTGCTCGCTGTAACATTTTAGAGTTGACGTAAAATGTCTGTTTGGGAGCACGGACAAGTTGTAACTATTGAGGACAGATTCAAGAGGAAGGGAAACGAAACTAGCTGGGCTTGCAGTTTACTTTGCGCACTAATGCAAAGTTAATATTATTTCAGTCAGTCAAGTTAAGTTGGGTTAAGTGCCTGTTTGATTTGATTTAACTTGACTTTATTGGATTGGTTTGAATTATGGATGGGCTTCTCCCTCTAAAAATGCATTTGTTGCATGCAAACCCAATATTTGTGCTACAACGGCGAGGAGAGACCGTGGAGTGACTCTACTCGCTCCTCTTTTACGCTCAACACATTACACATTAAAAGCAACTCAAATTACACTTTTGGTCTGTTGAGTGTAATAAAACTTTGTTTGCCACTTCTGGGTGGGAACAAGACAAGATACTTCTGTTTTGATCACGACATGAATCAAATGAGTGGGCTATTTGTAAGAAATAGAGTACTTTTTGCGGGAATGGATGAAAGTAACCATATTTTTTTCTTCTATACTAAAATACTAAATCATGTTTTAAATTGCACCAAAACATGAACCAGAAGTTTCAGAAAAAAATGTGTCGAAACACATGGGATAGTTTCCAGAAACGCTCGTAATGCATAGCCGCGTGGCGATTTGATACACAAAGATTTGCTCTTCAAAACCGTTGCTTAATACCTCCCTAAATCTAAACATTTTCGTGAAACTGCAAACCGAATGAACAGCAGCACTAGGCAGCTCAGCGATTAAAGAGTAATCGTTTCAGGTGAGTCATTAATTCACCATGAAGTTTATTGATCCACTTTGTCGTTCACCTCGAGTCTCTATACTCTGATAGCACTCTTAAACTTAAACTCTCCCACAAGTACGAACATTAAATGCTGAAATGCACGAAAGGATATAAAAAGATTATGCTTTGGATACCTGAAAATTTGATGTAAAATAGATTTTAGGTGTTGTGTACTTGTGAATATGAGACATCAGCACAGGTTGCGTTTTCACAGTAGTATCAAAGCGCTTCATGCCATATGGCTGTGAGAGCCGAAGCTGACGATGATTATGGGAACTAAAAGTGAGAGGTACAAGTGGCGATGACTGAAGTGAGTGATAGAAATGGTGAAAAGAAGGAAGGAACGGTAGATAAATATAATAATAAAAAATGCCTGAAGCACTTTGTAAATCATCATTAATCATTACTTTGAGACATTACATGGGCGCAAGGGAAACCCATTGGATATTATAAACAAGTAAACCTGAAGTCCTTTCAGGACATCGACGCTATCACATGAAAATATGTTTTTCCTAAATACCACATCTTCTTCGAAACGACCTGTTACTGGTGGCAGTACCAAACAGCGGTACAACTAATGAATTCAATCATTAGCAAGAAGACGGCTATCAAATGGGAATACTACTTAGCATAAACGTAGGGATATATACACCATATATGATAGCGTTAAAAATCCAAGGCAAGTAATTCCGGCATAACTTTTCTTGCAATTAAAAAAGTAACTCCATTTGGTTAAAACATTGCGTAGAACGAAACCGACTATAAAGAAACGAAAAAATCGCAAGTGAATATTGCTCAGCAAATGATCGTGGCTGTGTGCGTATTTGTTGCGTAAATTCAAAATAATTGTTTTGGTTCACATACACGTTTCATGTAAAGACGTATTTTGGATGTAATAATAATTTAGAATTACGAACAGTGGGAAGACGTGCAAAGAAAACTATTTATAATCAGACGCATGTCCACCTACAACGCATAGCAATCGTTTTCCACTACTGTCCACCCTTCGACAAGATGTAAAAAACGCAAGAATGTCAGGGAAAGTTAATGGACATTCCAACAGTGCGTGAAATGACTACCGAAATCACCACCAGAAAACGATCCGAAAAATCCACCCACCGTCACCACATTAATGTTCTGTAATGATGATATGATGCTGATGATGACGATGAGAGTGAAAATAGATGACAAAACGAGTGTAAATACCATAGTTGACGAGAAAGAAGTAAAACTCGGTAGGAATCCTGTAGCTGACCGATCAGAAAACGATTTGGGAATTCCATGAGCGCGCCGTTGATTTACTCCCGGCAAATACCTATTCACCCTTTTCAGATCGTCTTTAGCAAATAATGATATTCTTGCCGGTAATACGTCTGCTAAAACCAGTATCCTGGTCAGGACTAGCTCACTTTCAATGAGGGTTTATTTCTCGCTATTTTATATTCGTTGTCTTTGACCATTCCAATGAAAACTACTGTATGAAGCTTAAGCCTCTCTGCAAACCGATCTATATTTATCAATACTGCCTCAAACCATCCGATTGAGCGTTCACAAAAAAAAATCCCATCTCTAAAGAAGATCCAAAATTGTAGAAGCTTACGTGCAACTATGAGCTGACGAATTTCAGTGATTCATTACATCACGTTGGATCGTATGCTTGAAGCAGAGACGCCGTCCATGTTAACGATTTTATTTGCGTAGATTTGAGCTTGTTTAATGATGGAAAACTAGACGAATTATTACTTCTCCAAAAAGACTTCAAGCTGACAGCGTTTGCAGTACATTCGAAATTAATGATTAATTCAAAAGTTCATCTTAATATAACGTATAAGTTAGTGGGGGGGATATATTACGTGTATTTCTTTACTTTGTCGTTGCTTGTATTTACACAAACCACATCATTCATTCAATGTAAAATTCATGTCAACCAAATCCTTTCCAGCTTACCATCTACTTTATTTCGAGCTTACATAATTTTTTTTCTAAACAAGATGGATATACATCATTCAAACGTTTTTTTTTTGTCTGAGGCTGGGGTGATGGTTGCAAAGAAAATAGCACAAGAACTAGAATGAACCTTTGCCTCTTGTATGAATTCATTCAAATATAACATCATATTTCAACTTCCCATGGCTGTAGTTCGCTACTTTTTCCACAAAAAAAAGAAGATAATTTATCATTTTCCCTGTCAATCGGATTTTCTAGTTTCGGTCATAGTCATGATGTGTATCATGATAATGTTGATGGCTTACAGGAAACGAGATGAATGAATGCATTCATGACAGTGCAGATTTTAGCTAGAAAAATTAGTTATACGCAGAAAACTGATAGTGCTGTTAGCAGAGATACAAGAAACTTTGCAAATTTTAGGTACAGGGCTAGAAACTTTATTACTCATGGTCCAGGTCAAAACTCCAACTTATTTTCAATCAAGGAAAGAAATGAAAAGCAAAGAAAGTTCACATTTTTTTAATTTTCATATTCCGTGCCGTGCCGATAGAATTTTCTCTTTTTAAAACTTCAAGGTTACCTTTTCAACTTGTTGCATAAATCATAATAGGCATTAACTGATATCCATTCAAGCTAAATAGAGCTCAACTAATCGATCACTAGACAAAAACTGATACAATACGGTAACAAACAAAAACATCTTCAACAATAGATCCTCATCTTCCTTTTCAAAATTTTTATATGCAAAAACCCATTCAGCTGATGATATAGAAATGATACAAAAGCATTTAATTCGACAAGTCTATTACTCTTGAAAAAGGCTTTTGTAAAATCAATCAGACTTCACTCAGACAATATATCCCCTATTCGATGCACCAGCCAGTCTTTTATGTATTGTGAGCGCATGCTAATAATATCTTGGTGACTCTTTTCATTGTATGAAAACTTCCACGAGAATGCCCCTGCAAACAGATGCACCAGAATATTTATCTAAAGTACGGTCAGTTTTTTGTTGTCCGTTGATAGTGTAAACGACCGCTGTTGCATTCACATGTAAATCGTTTTAATTTGCACATTATCTGGTTACGGAAACTTTTTAGTAATTGCGTAAGGTTGACAAGTGGCTTATGTGGAGGATAAGCAGTCAGTGAAAACAGAAGTCAAAAGAATTAAACAATAGGAACTAGGTTGGTGGCGGTATTTGAAGCTGTATTCGAAGTTTTTGATGTACTACTGACTGATACCCCAGCATTTTTTTTATTAACTCTTTTGTTGTCTGGTTCCTCCTGTCCTGTGTGCATTGTTGACTTTCTATACATTCCATTCAATTTCATCCAATGCAGCCCATCATATAATTGTTTGTATAATCTCATGGCTATTATGACTTTCATAATGGCTGTCGTACGGAGTCCATCAGACTAATACGTGCGGATTTTATTGTATTGTTGACGGTTTGAGTACAGAATGAGTGTGTGTTATGTTCCTGTGTGGATTTACATCATAATCAGACAGAGAGGCTCTTCAATTCAACTGTCTGAATTTTAGTTTGGCTTTGGGAGAATAAATTTGCCAAAATCCGTTTACAACAAAAGGGATTATTTTCACTTGTTTATTTATTTCGCACACAATGCCAAGGTCGTTCCAATGAAAAGTGCAAGTTCAATGTTCACCAGCTATTCAATAGAAAAGTAACAATTCATCGCACACAATTCACAATAGTAAAAGCAATAATAAAACACATTGATTGTAGTTGTACACACTGCCTTACATAATATCTTACTAATGCGAGCCATTCATAAAATTTTCCTTTTATTGTAGTAAAAAACTCATTCATAGCTACATAATATTCTTTTATGATGACGATCATTCTGATCCTTCACTTGTCTTGTTCTATGGTTGGAAGTAGCAACAAAAACTTATTCATTTTCTTTACTCTTTTGTATGAGTAAAAAAGTAAAATATATAACAGTAGCCGGTTATCTTTCAACGCAAAGTGTGTAAATAAATGAAAAGATAGCAATCCACACTACATACAAAAGACGAATACAAAGCGGTGATGCACTTTTTTTTCTTCTGAAATGCAAAAATATGAGACTTTTTGTTTTCATTATCTCCCATTCTTTCGAGTGAAGTTTTTATTACATTTCGGCATAGTCTATACATTTTTACATCATATTTAACAAGCTTAATTGATTTTTAAATACATTTGTATGAAAACACACATTTTCGCATCATTTTTTATATGTGTTTTAGCTGTAGATTCATTTTTTCGCTCTTCTTCCATTCACTACATGATTATTTTCCTTGAGTTCAGCAAGCGACTTTTCTGAAAGAAAAAATTGGAACAAGGTGCGGTTAGTTATGCGTATGACTTTCATGTTCAATGCTCAGTGCGTGTGCGTAACAAACTGCGCAGAAATGCACAGTATCGCGCAATAACTATTTAATGTCAGAATGGATAAGTCAGAAGCATTAACAACCTTGCTGATTTAGGTGAAGGTATTAAAACAATTATATAGATCATCAATAGATAATTTCAATTACCAATTTGACTTCCTTTGAGAAGTGTGTTAGCGTTCCAATTCTTATGATCTTAGGCTAATTAATACTTCTACATATGACTGACGAATAGATTTATATGTAAGGCTGGCTATGGAGTTCTAGGTTATCATATTTTCTGGACAAAGTATAATACAAGCTGTTCACTACATGAGAACAAGTGTGACATTAGATTGCACTTTGTAGTTTGGGAAATGTGCATTGGGACGGCCCGTGCTCGTGGTTCGTGATCCAGCTCGTGATCATGGAATCAGAAAACCAAGCCAATTCAAGAGCAGAATATTAACAGGATCTTTAGAAACGCCATGTGCTGGATAATAGATAATCTATATTTCCGCACTCAATAATTTTGCTCTCAAGTGCTTTCTATACAGTCTGTGAGCCTGCACTTTAACCTGAAAAGCAGTGACTTTTATTCTCGGTTAAATTGACTCCAATTCCCTACTTCTCCATTTATCCCAGATTGTGGTTTATTATTGTTGCCATTTTCAAAGAAATTCAAAAGAAGCAGATTGAAAAGACATCGCCATGAAAGAGACAAGGGAATAATGTGTAAGTTGTGGACAAAAAAGGAAATAGGGATGCACACACTGCACATCATTCATACTTTATGTCCTGTAATACCGTATAAAACCAAATGCATTTCCCTGAGTTTATCTGAACCTAGATCAGGTCATTTTATGTTGAAAGCTGAAAAAGGCCACCCAGTCGAATGGGCAGGGCTTCTACGTCTTTCTTTGATAAAAGAGTATACGGATTTAAAGTCTCTTCCGCCATGCATCGTTTATAAAAAGAAGTCACATCCTCGCACAAACGTATGACACGCGAGCAGTATAATTTCAAGCATGGCGAATGTCTTTATGTTACACGGAACTTCTCGAGAATGAAAAAGGAAACCCAAGTTTTATTCATAAAATAAAAACCCAGTAAAGCACTTCACATCACAAGTTGCCATTTCACTACATCCCTACCTGGGAACAATTAGACATCGCAGAATTTGAAAGTATACCATCAACGTTCGGGAAAAATAAGCACCTTAAAATCTGACTATAATTAAGAATTCATGCTTTAAATATTGCTAAACCCGCGATATGGGCTTTATAATTAGTACACTATTATTTTTTAGCTGTCTAAAAATTGTGGTATTGGTGGTTTTTGGGGTTGAGTACGTTTTCATCTCCTTCTACTGTTTTGTCCAGTCGTATAATATTTCGTGACATCTATATGTATCCCCAACAAAAATTGCCTTGCTACATTACTACTATAAGTCATAAAGTATAAAGCTTAGCCTTTAGGTTAGGTGCAAACAGCATAGTCACAAAATGGCACATGATCCTGGAATACGCACTTTATATTGGACAACTTTCATATATTTGTCATGCACTTCCTTCATTCTAAACAGGAGACTGAAAAAAAAGTTTTACAAAGCCTCCATGGTGGTTGATCTTCTTTATACCAATGAAAAGGAAATGCCCTCTTCTACATTCTATGCATTTGCCATTCAAAAAAAAACTCTTTTATTCATTGATGATATAATAATACAACATTGTTACAAAGTGTGCTGTATATCACTTACCTACATCAACCAGAAATCTTTTATACAAAGTGAATGACCGTCAACTGTATTTACATTGATTCCGGCCAAATTCTGAGAGCTCCATTCAGTTTTTTTATTTACATAATAAAGCCTTTACTAAGTGTGCTACGTCTTGCTCGTCATAAATAAGCTATGAAAACGCGATCGCAGATGAAAGAATGGCTTGATTGTTAAAGGGTCGTAAACAAAGCACTGCAAAGTGTGAAATATCTTTTTAGTGCCATAACCAATTACAGGATCATGTCCAGCATGTGGACAACGTGTATCTGAAACTTTTGTCGATGAGGTTTCTCGTATCAAGATCATATCTCGTTTAGAGGAGCTATAGATCGGATTAATTCGCTAATGCAAAACTTCTTGTTTGCATTTCAGTTCTGTTTCAAGCTCCACGTGTTTGGGCCAATGAATGGATAAGTGACGGGGATAGTGTTTAATGAGATGAAATAGTAGTAAGAATGAATAGAATTGAATAGTTCTCAATTTGCCTCGTGTTATCGTAGGTCTTGGTCACAAAAGGACCTGTTCAATCCCTTTCATTCTAATGCACACACTGCATTCTGCTACTTCTACTTTTTTATTATGTTTAGTGGCTTTATAATATTTTCCATTATTACACACGACTACGACTCTCAATTGAATGAAACTTGCTTCCAAATCTGTTCCGCTGTTCTTTATAATATTTTTATTACAGCAATTCATAATGCGTTCTCCTATTCTTCACTCATTCATTCACTCTCTTTTCAATTGAACAATAATAAAGTTGATGGGCATTAAGTACGTTAATACCACACGTATACTCTATTCTACGAGCAAAATGTCAACAAACCCGGCATACATGTATTTATATTTTTACCACGTAGCAGTTTTGGACAGATCATAGGCACAAATTATCTGCTTTTTAGGAATAGTAATTTTTGTCACTTGTTGAGTTCACAATTGACTCATGAAAGCTTCTTTTACGCATCAAACTTTTTACAGCCATACTGATCAAAGTCCTAACTCAGAAATAACCAGTCGATGTACCAAATGATCTCAATGGTTTTTCTTTCATCTTGTGAAAAAAATGGAATTGCATCCTTGATTGCAACTGGTACGCTTGTTGTCGCGAAGCAAAAGTAGAGCATTAAAACGAAGAAAGTACTTGAAATGGAATTCATGCAATCTATTATGTTTACATTCAACCTAAAGATAAGAGTCTTTTCCAGGAGACTTTTCTGTATAAAAAAAGTTTCCAGTTTACAGTGAAGTAGTGCATTTTCCTCTTTTGATCCAATGTCTGCATTCATGATTTTAATAGGATCAGTAGTAGCACACGAAGCTGTACTTGAATTCGACGCTAGTAGTACAGATAGGTTGTTTATATAAATATCAATACAGGTCCTTACTTTATGTATTATATAAAACGTAATAAGTGAAAAGCAAGATGGCACTTGGCTCGGGGTAAATAAAATACATGACTTTAGACAAGTCCCAGAAAGAGTTTTATTTATTCATTCATGTTGACGGAAAGGAGATGATTTTTTTTTCACTTTTGCTTACATAACCTATCATTGAGGATCAGCTGAATGAAATCAAGTTGCAATGCTTGAATAGAAGTGAAATCGAAATTCGCACAGTTATTGTTAACGAACAATAAAAGTCTTTTGCGTACCCTGCCTGGCTGTCTGCTCGTCTGCATCGCATATTATTCTTTTGCTGTGTGTGCGAATAGAAATATACATATTCAGCACTGCAAAATACGCGTTTGTATACCAGATATATTACTTTTTATATAGTTTATACACACAATAAAGAAGTTCATCGATTTTCTCCCCACATCATCAACATCACCATCATCAGGGGCATTATAAAAGAAGACACTCCACATCAATATTATGTAATGTATATATATTGTATGGGTTGTATTGTGTGTGTCGCTGCATTTGCAGTTTTGACAATAGCGCTCTAAAATGTAGGTAGACTTTTATACGAGTAATAATAATGTATGTTTAGGTCATTCAAAAAATCCTTTTCAATACATTTCAGAAGAAGAGTTGAATGAATGAGTGAATGCACAACTACAACTAGCTGCACCATTTACTTCATACACTGTGATTTGTTGTCTGAACTTTGAATGGAGGAAATTGTGCCGGCTTTGTTGATTTTTTGCGATGAATTCAATGTACACTTGCCATACTGACTTATTTCTACTGTTACGGGAACATTGACATTGAACTTGAATCATTCAAAATTCCAGCTTTCTGAACACCAAAATTTCTAAAGAACTTGCAGATGTTGAGATGTTTCTTAGTAGTACCAGAAAAGAGGCGCATTGAATTACTGCCCATGTTGACATGCAATTAAATAGTTCGAGCGTAATCTTTTGCAAGTCCTTTGTCTATCCCATTGTGGCAAGTTGCATATTGCAATAAAATGATAAATCTACCTGAAAGCAAAATTCAAGGACAAAAGT
>VICI01003111.1:0-14233 GCA_019593645.1 Akabosia matsudoensis | reverse complement strand
GAAACTCGATAATATCATTGTTTTTTGTAATTGGCAATAGTTCTTCGTACTCAGAACTCAATATAGAAAGATCCGATACTGGTGTCGTTGAAAGTTCAAAATGGTTAATATTATAGGTGGCAGATGTGCTTATCTGCTCCTGCTCAATTTTTCTCTTCTTAAGTTGCTCCATGATAACTGGTTCACGATTTTATCTCCGTTTTCGGTACGAATTTTTATGTTTCCGAGCCGGCCGTTTCTTGGGCGTAGTTTTGCGCTTTTGAGAGCCTCGTTTCTTAGATCTACCACGTCCAACTGCCACTTTAAGACTGCGAGGTCTTTGGCTGCCGTAACCTAACATATGGCGCCGAACTTTCGATTGCGGACTCCGTTTCTTCCGTATTTTTTTCGGAGAGGAGGAACGTGTGTTGACGTTATTTAGCGGCGCTAAATCGGACGGAATTTCAATCCCGGATCCCTCCATTCTACTCGAAAATTCGTTTCCGAAAGTGTAAAACACAAGTTGTCGGCTCCTCGCAGAACTCCAGGTAGGTGTTGTTGTCTGTTTGCAACGCAATGTTGATCTGCGAGATGAATGGCTTACAAACTTCCTTATATGCCAACACGGTTGGGGCGTAGTACACTCTTCTAACGCTCTCGCTTTCCTCCCGTTCTATTATAGCAATGGCCTTTTTTTCTTTTCCCAAAACGAATTGATCACTTACTATATCGCATAGAACAATAACCTTTGAGCTGGAACGCTTAGGTGGCTCCGGGGGTAAGGGCTCCTCGGGTTTAGGCGGTTTGATTATATTTTCTGGTATTTGAATAGAGCCATCGCCTTGAAAAACAAACTCATCTTCAAGACCAAGATGTCGGTTCAGAAATGTAGAAAATTTAATTCGATGCGAGCCAAGATTTTTCCAATCTAGCGTGCGTGCAGCTTTCTTAACAAGGAATGATACTCGTGGAATCTGGGCATCTTGCAAGTTTTTGACAATATCAGCGAGTATAACGCTCAGATTCGGTACCCCCATACGCTGGCTTAAAGACATTTGAACAGTTTTGACATGAAGAACTTGAATTGACCCTGTAGGGCTATCTTTGGCAGCATTATTGAACCGTGTCAAATCTGGAGCTCCCTGGGATTCTTTCTCTCCGGTATCAAGTTCAAACCCTTCGGTAAAACCAAGCAGTGTAGCTAATTCATTCGACACGTATAACCTGGCATCTCCGGGGTTTTCAAAGGTAACCTTAACTTTTTCAACCTTTCCCCCATTAATGAAGGCTTGAAACGTAGCTGGAATACCCTTTTCTTCACATGTGTCCGTGAGCCAAGCAAGATAATTCGTGAAAACTGGTGTTGCTTTAACCGTATTTAAAATATTGGCACGGCGGTTTTCAACAAGAAACTTATCGTCTCCCCGCGTGATGTTGAAAAATGGTTCTGGTACTACTTTTGGTGGAGCAATGGGGGCAATGTTTTGCCTTACGTAACGGTCATAGTAAGAAATGCTGAGAAGTGCCACCTCATAGTTGTCAAGTACTTTTGGTTTCTGAAAGACGTTTCCGAAAGAATAATTTGTGTTAAAGGCCCGGGAATCGTTGGACTCGTTACTCGCAAGAGCGACGACGAATGAGTCTCCTTCCTGCATGGTTTCAGGTTTAAGTCACCGCTAAAGATAGTTCTTGATCGACAAACGTCTTGTCCACTTCCTCACCGGTGCTATCCTGAATGCGGTATGAGAAAACTGGAAACGTGTTTTTGATTCTTATAATCTTGTACACCTTCTTACTGTACCCGGGCAAGTATTTTTTGCTAAAAATGTTGCGAGGTTCAAGGATTCGAACACTATCCATTAATTTGAAGCGTGGAGGCTTTCGTTCTGTCCTTACCAGCTTTCTAAACATGTTAGAGAACGCCGTTGTACTGTTACTTTTAGTAACTTTAATTGGTTTCATAAGTGTTGTATGGTGGACAGTATTGTTGTACTTGTCTGCAACTTGCTTAAGAACTGGTAGCCATGACTTTGTTTGATGAAGGGTCATGTATTTAAATGGAAGATCTTTGACTGCGCGGTTTGTTCGTTCACATATCACAGCTTTAAAGTTGCTCATAATAATTCGATGATTGATTCCATAACGTTGAAACAGCGCCCTGACCCTTTCATTATTAAACTCGACTCCTCCGTCCGAAGAAACGTAGCGCGGGTAATTCTTTCCCCCTCTACTCAATTCTCGTAAAGCCTTTTGCATTGCTGCTGCGGTATCGGCCTTGTCTTTTCGCCTAAGAGGCTGCAAACTTATTTGTTTAGTAAACATATCCTGCAATATAAGTATGTATGCATTTCCCTTGTTGTGCCGTTTGTTTGCCATAATCATTAAATCAGTACAATAGCTGTAAAATGGCTCGTTGATGATTATAGCTGGTCGGCGGTACGTTCTTCTTGTTGGCCTATGTCTAGAGAAAGCAGTTATTCGCGATAGCGAACGCTCCAACTTTCGAAGATCGTAGGCATTTTTGTGCATTTTTGCAAATGCTGTGAGGGAGCCAAGTCCACCAGGGTTTGAAATGTTTGTCCAAGCTCGCTCAATCAGGCTATCCGATATCTCCACTTTCCGTGTCTTCCTCGATGATGGTTTTCTTTTCATGTTTTTGCTTAGAGCTCTTTGATTTAAGAACCTTTTTCAATTTTTTCAGTTTTTGTTGAATTTTAAGACAAAACCATTTCAGTGGCAAGTCCAAGGAAATTATGACGCTCAGAAATTCGGAGAAATGCTCCGGTTCACTTCCGCTCCCCGTGATTGAGTAAGCACAGCCGTGCAGAATGTTGAAATCCTTTGGTAAATTGTTAGTTGGCTCAAGTACACAGCCGACGAGATTCCACTTTATACCGATTGCAGCTAAATGCTTTAAAATATTCCCAATCTTCTTACTTGTTCGCTTTGGAAACTGCTGAAAGACACTTTGGTCATTTTCACTTTTCCGTTGCATATACTTATCGAATGTCTCTTTATTTACAACGTAAAAGGTTTTAACACGTGCAGCAGAGGACATGATGAACTGTATTCAAGACTAATCGATGGAGAGTTAAGAGTACTGCTTTTCTGACAATCTGCTCATTTTTCTGTAGTATATATCTTAGATGTGTTTCAGGAACGGGAGTATTATTCTGAATGGCTGTAAGCACACCACGTTTTTGCTTAAGAACGTTGGCGTTTCCTGTTATGAAGATACAGTAAGCTAATGATGTTATCTCGTCCAAGGATGCCGTTGAAATGAAGTGTTTGTATGTAGTTTTATTTGTATTTATTAAGGCAATAAGCCATTTGGAATAATTAATAATGTACTCAATCATACTTGCATCAAACAAGGGAAAACTTACAAACAGAAAATGTTATTATATTACTTCACTAGTCAGTTATTCTATTTTATTATAAATCTCCACACCTTCGTTTGGGAAAATGCTATTGCGATAGCGTAACTCCTCGGGTGTCTTTGGATAAACAGACAGAAACAAATAGCCGTATTTATTATTAGAAGTACAATATTTATACATTTCATTAAGGTATGGACCTTCACTTCCAAAATTTCGAAAAAACATTTCAGTTTGCAGTGTTTGAAACGACTTGAATAAAATGAAATGGTTGGCGTTCACAGTCCATTCTTTGCCAAACTTGGGAAAAAGAAGTTGTGATTGAAAAATTAAAGTTATACGGCGATGATGTACATCCTGAATAAATAACTTGGTAATAAACTTACGATTTATAGAGTCTAAGGCAAAAGCTAATATATGGTCGCAAATAAGTAAAGTCGATGAACTACCTGCCAACTCACTCTCCAAATCTTTCTTATTGTCTAGCAGTATTATTGATTTATCCGATTTTTTAGCATGTAAAAAGATATCCTGTGCTTTTTGATAGAAGATAATAGTCTTTTCGTGTGGCTGGTCAAATATTGATTCTCGATTTAAGGCTATGTCAACAGCAAGACTACTTTTGCCACATGATGAACTACCAAAGACCATTATGGAAGTGTACGAAGCAATACGAAGATCATGTTCTTTATACGATTCCATTTCTAATCATAATCTTTCCCCTGTGTTTACTGCCAAGAATTTCACCAATTTTTTCTTCCACCCTAACACGATCCCTAGCAACTACTGTCCAGAAAGGCTTACGATATTCTCTAAAGGTCTGATCTTCAAATATGTAAATAGCTGTTGTAGATGAAAATCTAACACCTTTCCTTGTAAGATCCCGTGACATAATGACCAGGGATTGTTAATGTTCGAAGGTTTTATTTTCCAACTCACAATGGCCTAGTGGCAGGGACCTAGTTTCAGAAATCCAGACACGATTACCTTTGGCTCGACCAAGAAAACGTCTGGATAATGTTTCTAACCCTACCTTTGCACCAAATCTTGAACTTGAAGTAACTGAAAATGCCAGAGTGTTTTTTTCTAATATATCAAGGTATTGTTGATGCGACCTGTACCTTTTTAATTCCTCTGCATACAGAACACTGTGAACACGACCATTTCAGGGAGTGCTCACAAGCAATGTCTCTAAGAAGGACAGAGTAAGACTTCTGCCGCAACGATAGAAATTGTTTTACGTTCCAACCCTCAAACTTCCAGCGACCTGGCGCAGTACTAGCATTAGCGTCGTAGAGAGGGTCTTCTATTGGTAATGTTGAAAAATCCAAAACATCCGCTAGCTGTCGTAAACCAGACAAAAATGTACTATAATTAGTGATTCTAATGATTGCTGAATCAGTTTGGGAGTACAGCATGTATGCTTGGGTACTAAATACACGTTTAATATGGTTATAGTGGAAATCATATAGTGAAAAGACGCTATCTTGAAGAACTTGGTATCCCAAGAGGACATTTTTGGCTGTTGAACCCTTCTTTTTATCCATGTAAATTAATGCCATGTTTTGAGAAATTGGTATCGCGTCTGAAAATGAAGTTTTGCTCAGATTTCTTTCCGCGGTTTTCTGCTGTGTGCAAACTATTGCTTTAACATTTGTTCGCTTTTGCATAGTCTTACCAATTGCTAAATTGCAAATTGACTTGCCAAAGTGCGCATAAAAACTATTTTTTGCACTAGACCTGCTCCTAATACATACTTCCGCAAAATCGCGCAAATGTGGGGATACATCATAGGATATTACATCAGTGATGGACTTAAGTTTCATTCCCCATCTCAAGTACAGTTTGAGGAGTTTATCGGATACCCAGACATCTTCCTTATCATAACATGATAGGTCCAAGTCGGACTTTAATACTGATACGTCATGAACCCTGGAAGCGACGGAACTACGCTGTGCTTTCCGCGTGTACGCAAGAGGAAAGTCTTCTGTCATATCATGTATGGACCTATCATAAAGTAAACTGCATTTAATCATGTAACGCTTCCCATTGTCTTCATCAAGGGCTGAAAGGGAAAAGTTCTTTGCCCTTTGTAAACCCCAGAGGTCATAATTCCCCACCGGAACTCGGTTGAGTAAAATTGAAGCGTATTGCTGCCTACAATCAACCCATATGCAATCAATGTCATACTTACAGTCATCCCCAAAGCGTTTGCTTTGGAAATCTTGTTTTCGGACGTTGGAAATGGATACGCCAGGAAGTAGCGTTTCTTCAAGGATTTTGATTATGCGTCCATCCCTAAGATTTTCATAATTAGACTTAGAAATGATTTGCATTGCATCATAAGCAAAGCTAGCCAAAGTTTGATCCCACAAAGGATTTAGAGATTGAAAGTTCTCCATGCAAAATTTGGCATAGTTCACTACTAACGAGCTCATGGCGAGCGCGTCAGCTTCAATGGACTTTTTCCCGTAGTCCATCAAGTCTTTGCACTCAAGATATTCATAAGAATATATGACTCGATGATAATCGTTTTCAGTAAAAGTGTTCAGGCAACGAATATCATTAAAATGTTCAAATGGCGGCATAATGCCTTCTGAATAGGTTGGGAAAGGCAGTCCCATTTTTAAAACATGAAACTTTTCTTTTGCAACATCTTTCAAGAAATGCAAATCTTCATCATCGACCTTTTGCATGATTGAATGAAGGTTTTGATCATTGAAGTGATTACGAAGGTCAACAAACATGAGCTTTCTATCTATCGTTAAACTACAAAAAGAATCTCCTGACTTGGTTGGAGTGATAAAAATGTTTTTGATGCCTTCACTTCCCAAGTGTTTCAAAAACAGGCGTATGTGTAAAGAAAGTCCGTACGTGAATATGGGTATTACCTTTTTTGGTTTGATTTTCAAGTTGCAGGCTGGCTACAGGGATAACTTACTACGTTGGATTCATAGGTCGTATTGCTGGATTCGCAATCAAGGAAGCGATAGTGATGATTATGATGCTGTACTGCTGGGTTATCCCTAGTTACTTCTACTCCGCATACATAACAATGTGTAATACTTCTTGCTTTACGAATACTTTCGTCAGATGAGCGCAATGGAATCTGATTGTTTTCATTTTCCTCCAGATAATAATAACCATTCATCAATACAGCGTCAAAAAAATTGTTAAGAGCGTCTTTTCCAACATATGTTTGAGAAAAGAGAATTTCAAAATCGCAATTGAGCCCGATCAACGAGTAGCCAGCAACCGAAAGGCTCATATTTTCTCTACCAGTGAGCAAAAGCTGGTATATGAAGAATGTGGGAGGAATAACTAGCCTGTGTGACTCTGTATTCTGAAAATAGTTTGATTTCGGTACAACAAGCGTTGAAAACTCATTCTGAAAGCACCTCCTTTCGTGGTCAGTGTCGCGGAAATATGCAAAACAAAATCTACAGATTCCCTGATACTTTTTTGTGCCGCACCTCATTAACTTACCAACATCCAGAACTGCTACAAAATGATGTTTTGCGCGGTAGCGAGGACGTATGGACTTGGACAAATGCCTGCGAGAAATCATTAAGAGAAAGACATGCTTGTCGCTCCAAATCTTTGTTAGTCTGAGACCTAAAATCTCCTTTGCTTTTGGAGAATATCTCAATACCGAAATGCTTATGTTATTTTCTGCTTCAAACCTATCAATATCAGTTAAATCTTCGCCGTATGAGCCTTCAGTAAACTTAAGTGTTTTAACATACTCCCGATACGTGGACTCTCGTTCAAGTACCTTATGAATTGCTTGTTTCTTTGATCCTTTTGCTGCTAGGATGTTGCTCCCATCCGAATCGCAAATCTGTTTGTAGTGTAGGCATGCCACTACAGAAATATTGAAGCATTGGCCACTATGAGTGCGAATATTCAGTAGTCCCTGACGCCCTGACAAATATTTGCTCAATGGTATGTAACCCTCGGCTAAAACTTGCGAATACTTGCTTATAGAAATCTGCATTTTTAGCAACCGTCTTACTGTCAGTCCCGAAATTTCATGACTTAATAGTAACGCCAGTTTTGATACATACTCTGCACAGTCCATGATAGAATCTTGTATAAAATTCTGATGAGTTATTCTAACAGGAAACGACGGGTATCTCTTTTTTACCTCTTGCTGATCTTTGTTGCTATAAAATAAAATCTCAAAAATCAACTTTAGTCGTAAACCCTTGTGAATATAGAGATATTGTGAAATCAGTTGCTGAAGTGGCACGATTATCAATTCTGTTCCCTCAACTACGTCGGTAACGACATCAATTTTATAGTCATATTCGTATAAAACGATAATGTTTTTGAAAGAGCTTGCTACCTCCTCAAACACTGGTTCATTGTTACTATCTAATGGTATTTCTATCTGCTGTCCAGTCCCTATCTGCACCTCCTCTCCAGAATCAGCAAAGGAGCATTGGTGAAAATGTTTGTTGTAAAATGTCTGCCCACATATGCTACATTTATGACACGCTTCACTATGATTCATCAAGTCGTTTACCTCGTTCGTGCGGAACTTGCATATGGCACACATGAAGTTTTTACGAATATAAGACTTATTTCTTTTATCCATCTTATTTAATAGCTTTGTGGAACAAGTGAGACGAATAAGATTCAGAAAACTAGCATTACCTACTCCTTGAAAAAGTAATCCCTCAGTGGAATATTAGTTGCGATAACCAAATTTGACAATGCAGTACAACGACTTAAGCTTGTATAGATAGACTTCAAGTCCCTGAACCGGAAACCTGTGAAATTACACACCGCAGATACAAAGGTTTTGGATTGTGATTTATATACCGTTATTCCATTTGAATTTTTTAATCCGAAATACCTAACTGAATAAACCTTTTTTTGATGTGGACAAAATGACTTTTCGGATATAACCTTTATTGGAACCGTTCCGTCCGAAAGGGTTGGACCCGAAAAATGCGGCAAGATCCTAACAGTGACGAAAGCAGGCAACGAATCTCCGTCGTTTACAAAATAAAGATCTTCAACGACGGCTGTCGTTCCGTTGACGATATTGCGAACAGCACTGAGATTGCGGGTGACCAAGACGTTAACTCCTTTGCCCAGATAGCATGAATGGTAGAGCTTGCGGCACTCGGTACAGTCAATCTCAATTTCCGGATGAATACACTTGATACTGATGTCCTTGGTCAGCAGATACGTTCGGTTCCAAAGATCGGCCAAGGCGTTGTTTGAAAAGATGTGTGTTGAATCAATGAACTTGTTAAGTTCGTCGTCACTCAACGCAGATTCCAGCCTAGTTGACAGTATCCTCACGTCCCCTTCCGTTACCTTGTCCAGCCTAATGTTGTTCAACACTTGCTGGAACACTTTATCGCCTTCTTGCCTCACGTTTGTAGTCAACGTGACGTGGTGTTGCCTTCCTTGAAAGATGTTGAGCGCCTGCTTGGTCATGTACTCATGGTCATCTCTCGGTAGCGAATCCAGACAGGTATCAATAGGCGACGACAGCTGCCGACTGTCCCCGTTCACGATCAAAGAGAAGGGCAGATTTTGACTCGTGATAACCGTTGGTGGATTCTTGCTTTTAATTTTCCACGCCTTGGCCAAGAGTGAGTAGAACAGTCGGGCCCCAGTGGAATATTAGTTGCGATAACCAAATTTGACAATGCAGTACAACGACTTAAGCTTGTATAGATAGACTTCAAGTCCCTGAACCGGAAACCTGTGAAATTACACACCGCTGATATTATAGTATCCGATAAAACTATGAATTGTGGAACCACCAATTGAGAAAGTACTACTGGCAACTGGAGACACAACTGAAAAGTTAACTTTTTGTTGTTGCATTAGCACACATGCTGCCATCCAAGTTGCACTTTTTCCTACTCCAGCTCCCCCTTCAATCACTGCCAAAACGTTCCTTCCCTCTTTAGTTGATTTTATAACTTCTGAAACAACTTGTATTGCCCTTTTTTGGCAAGCTGTGAGCGGTTTAAGATGAAGTGAATAAGGAAAAACTTGAGCTTTGCAGCATTTGTTCATAACCTTAATAAAGTTTTTGTAGTATTTCAAATCACGCGTATGTTTTTTGCGAGCGGTTTCGTAACAAAAGTTTAAATCAATTTCCCGAGAACCTAGCACCGTGGATGTTTACATTCCACTACGAAAGCGGTGGATTAGCAAGTTCCGGATCGTTTCAGGAAAAATGAAAACGGCAGATGAATACAGACCAGCAATCAAAACTCAACTGTGACTTAACATTCCCGCACAACGTGTATTTATACGAGTTTTGAAAGGGCGGTAATTGTTTAGAACGTTAAGATAAATGGAAAAAGACTGAATAGTATTGGATTTCTGTGGGCGTATTTACGGAAAGGAAACCAGATGTACGCGTCCGCAACAATTTCCGCCCCCTTCTTCTGCACAAAACCTATCGCTCCATGAAACAAGTTTCTGTATAAAAGGCCTCGGTCTTAGGAACCATGAACATCATTTCGCTCTCAGGTTTTACAATGGACACATCCAATTCCTCTTCCGATGACGAGAAATCAGTGGACGTCGTCACACCAGTGACGGCCAAATCGTATCCGAGGTATTGGGACGCAAGCTTTTCATCCGAAACTGCAGCTACTTCAAAGGGACATAAACCTTTGACACTGGATTTTTCGCCAAGAGCCGGAACTGTCCAGGGGAGTGAATCGCAGCTGGAGTCTGATGCTGGATTCTGGACCACAAGTGACGTGATTTACGTTAGTGATGATTTACTGATGAAGCGGCAACAACTGGGGAAGATGGACAACATCGTGATTGCCAAAGTTCATGCTGGTATGACCATATTCAAGTTCCCGTCAACATTTCTCGATATGGTCATTCCACGTATGGAGAAAATGCTTGACCAGGTCGTTCTGCAAGAGGATGGAGGAATGTCCTACCCCGGAATTGCAGAGCCAACGCCATACAGCCAGGTCTGGTCACCAGATTTTTGGGAGGGTCCCCTCGTCATTCAAGCAATGCGCTTTAAAATGCGCTTATACATGGCCGACTACAAGAAACCGACTTTGGCATGGCGGCTACTTAATGAAGTTGATGCCAACCGAAAGAGGACATACACTGGAGGTGAATGGAAAGGACCAAGTGCAACAATTACGATGCCAAGCTTCAAAAAATTGCTACAGGCATTCAAAACCATCAGATCTTCTTCAAGTCTTTGTTGACATAATTTGATATCAGCATTACAATACCAAACTATCAAATTCTTCTTTGATATTCTTCAAACTTGGAATACGAATAAATTTCCATTGCTAATAAATTTTTCTTTTCTCGAGGTTCAATTCAAATGTACCTGTTTGTACCCCTTTTTTATTTCCTGCTAGTAGCTCATTTATGGTTATGAAAAGTAGCAAAAGGCATTCATACGATGTTTATGATGTGCTACATACGATCTTCAAGATTCGAAACACACCACTTGCACTATACTCGTGGTCTGTACATTTTTCAAAATAACTTTTTTAAATAAATTGTTCACATTAGTTTCATGTAGCAGTTGTCTCTGATATTTCGCCATAACAGTCGGACGGACACGGCGATTTTGAAAATACCTTTCGCATTTTAACTACAGACGTTTTTGATTAAAAAATAGACACACGCACAATAACAACATTCAGCACCCATAATTAAAGAAAGACGACCAATTAAACAATCATTCGCATTTCTAGTCTGCGATAAAGCACGTTGCAGGTATGTGATAATGAAATTCCCGATCTAGGTTGTCATATAATAATCAGTTCGGCCAATTTATTTGAAACTGGATCATACGAATTCCCATAAGAATGTTAACATGTACTTCAAATGTAATTCCTGCATTTAAGTTTATTTCATGAAAAATAATGGACAGACATGTATAACAACCTTTATCTACTTTTAAGGGGGCGTTCGCGAAATACGATTAAACGTTTTTATATTATCTTGTGATTAAAAATAGAGTAAAAGTGTCGAATCTTGAATCCGTAGGGCGCTTTTGTAATATTTCGCAAACAAATTCAATCAACTGCAAATTAAAGTGTTGTGTGTTAAAGCATTGTTTTTTTAACGATACTCAATATCCATATGTGTTTCAGAAAGTTAAAAGGTATCTATCGTTTCTATTGATGTATGGCTGTACAGTTTGGGGGAAAATATTTTTTTGAAGCTGGGCGGTACATACATTATTGTACGTAGCCACGTAAATTCTCTTTCAAACATCACAATCCTTCTGTTAACTATTTTTTGAACGGCAAAATTACCAATTTAACTGAAAATGTTATTTGGAATTTGTCTATCCCGTATTTTAGTGACTATCAACAGCTAGTGACGTCGAGCTAAAAAATTTGTCCTCGTACTGTACTACCATACCTTTACAGAGAGTATAGAGACGATAGGTACCTTTTAACTTTCTGCAACACACATTTGCTACTCCAACCATGAAAGAAGAACTTTTGTGTTCCACATCGTGTGCGCTCCAGTCACGAGTTGCACTTTGCAATGTAAAAAGAATGTGCACATGTTTATGGCGTTTTCCAAACAACCCTACATTTTCAAAATTTATGAAACAAAAGGTCAGGGATACATTTGCTTATGGCGAACCCTATACAACTTAATTTTCACTTTGTTTGTTACTCACATTGTCAGGTCTTAAAATCATAATACCGTAAAACCTCAAAAGAACGCCCCGGCGTGAAATGGGAACTTCTCTCTTGACCCATCGGCGATAATTAGAGACTGCGATAATTAGAGATTATGCGATAATTAGAGACACGGCGATGATTGGAGACCCCGGCGTTCTTTAGATGTGTTACGGTAATCTATCACATATTTGTAAAAAATGATTTATATCTCACTACAAATTTCATAAGCATAAAAACTACACAACTTCCCAATCGTTGCTTTTTCTTTTGCATAAGTGCGACAACTGAACACAATAGAGATGAAACCTTTTAAAAAAATTTCATGATGATGTCACGATAATTGCTAACAAGATTAAAGGATTAATGAAAGCATTAAGCAATGCTTCGTAATTATTGTTCCATCCAGGCTTGTTTGACTACTAATAATGAGATTACCACGTTAAGATAATGCTATTTGCGGAAAATTTATTATGGTTATAATGCTTAAATTAGTCGAATGCATTATCTGTTTCATTGCATTGAGTTTCGCATATCAATGCTTACTCAAGTACTGCTATATTTAGGACTATTTTTGCTTTTAGTCAAACTGTTTACGGAACACGTCCAGCTTACCCAAACGATTAGCCCAAACTGGAGAAATTGGCAAAAAAATATAATGCGTTTTACTCCTTTTGGAAAAATGGGGGCGTTAAAAACAGAATGAATCAAACGCGCATTTTGCTAACATCTGGCTCTCAAGCGATTCCTCCCCCTAAATGAATGAAAGAATGTTTTGCTGAAACATTATACAGTATGAGTTTTGTACAAAACAGTTTTGCTGCGAGAAAGACAACTACATTCTGATTTTTGCTTCAAGAAAAACATAATTGCATTTGGCATTTTTTCTGTGTCTTTTCCTCCGTTGGCCTTGTTTCCAAAAATATGCGAGATAATTAGGCCCATCTACAATCGTCAACTTATTTTCATGACGACACCAATTTTGATGAAACTTGGTGAAATGACACCATGCAGCTTGTCCAAGCCAGTAAGGGTAACGATAACAGCACATGTGCTGTTTTTTGTGTGCAAGAAGATATTTTGCGTAATAGTTCTTGCATGTGCTATCACTATATACGCCTGTCAATGATGCCGCACGACCTCACAATGCTTTGTTTCATACAAAGCCGATATGGGAAGAAAGGGATTGCTATGCTTTTCTGTATTCTAATGCTAAACAAGTGCAATTTCTTTCTATATAAAGAAATTCGCGAACTTTAAAGGGCCAAAAATAAAGATTTCCAGAGTTTTATTACTACTCTCGGGGTCAGGATTCATGCATCGGATCTCATCAAAACGTGGCTAGAACTTATAGCTTTGGTGATTGATTGCAACCAAACACTTTCCCTCCTTAAAAAATCTTATTCCTTTTGAGAACAAACGTATTTCAAAATTTGATGCAAACAAAACAAAACTTGCACCCAAAAAAGTTCATTGCGCCGTTGTCATGCAGAATTATTCAGAGATCGCCGGGATTCGGAGAGACTCGTAGTCATCTCTATGACCTTGACCTTATTTTGGTGAGTGCCATGAAAAACAGGTGCCAACTCGGTTGTCCGTAAATCCATTTAAAACACGGGGGACAACATGTAAACCTAATTTAATATATAAAATTTTGGCGGAAACAGAAGACAAAGAACGCGAACTTTCTAAAGAACGACTAAAATTTTCATGAACCGTTTAAAAATATCTAATGGGGAAACAAATTGTTTTGGAAGCTTGTTTTTCTGTTTGTGTAAAAATTACAATATGTGTACAATACTATTATGCACGTAGCTATTTTAACTAGACGGGACGCAAATTATTACTGACAACTACTTAAATTCTCTGTCGAACATGATAAACCGTGTTTTGCCTATATTTGGAACTGTTATATTATAAAATTAACTAAAACTAACTATTCTTCGCTACTTTTATTTCATTCAATGAATTTTGGCAAATTTTTGTGACTTTCAGGAATAAAACATGTCCCGTCAAGCTAAATAAGCTACGTGCATACATACTGCATATCTGTGCATGTATAAAAAGCGGTAGGCATATTATAATTTTCTATATCACATATATACGGGGAAGTCTCCATTCTCGTACGTCCGATCCCCGATCATTGTATACATGCTAAAATGGGGTATTTCAGTGGGATTACTGACACTGGTTAGAGACTTAACATTGAATATT
>VICI01003110.1:0-10529 GCA_019593645.1 Akabosia matsudoensis | reverse complement strand
AATTCTAGATACCCGCCCGGCCGCCATCTCGTCCCTAGCTTAGTAGCACGCACGTTTGCCTACGAGTGCGTGCTACTAAGCTAGGTACGAGATAGCGGCCGGGCGGGTATCTAGAATTAAAAAAAATGGAATAATTTCCGCTATGAGTTGATGCAGTACACGTGAAGGTGCTCTTTGACATACTTGATTTTAGCTATTCTCCTTGTCTCATTGGGCACAATTTAGTTTACAACGGCAGTATAAGCACTTTTAAGTTAATCTTATTCCTAGAATTTCTAGTAGTATTACCAAATGAGCTAGCAATTCACGCATCCATCAGGGATATCTCCGGTCAAAACTGCGGTCTCGTCATTAATGGCTGAAAACAGTGGCTACATTAGTTAATGGCCGGAATTTTTAATTTATCAAGATGCCTATCTACAAATGAGTCATATTGTCCACATCTATACTACAGCTATGGATTTGTATAGCGAGAGCCTTTTGGCTCATTTAAATGTTTGTTTGAAAATGTATAAGATTAAAAGATTTCTAATGAGTTGGGGTAAAAGATAGCCAAGTAAATTGCTGAAACAAAGTTAATAATTGTAATTTGCGGCATAGATTGTTTAGCATCATCCATTTACTCTGGCAGAATCGAGGCATATATAAGCCTGAACGATAATTTTCGTAGTTGTTATGCTCCAGTTGTTTAATTGTGGACCATTTTGTAGCAAGAGCTGTATTTAATTACAATTTGATATTAAAAATGAAGATCAGACTACAGGCGAAAATAATAATTAGTATTATCTTCTTAACACTGCGGTTTGCTTCCACTAGTGGTGTACACATAGGAAATTACAAAGGTGAACCAGAGCTAATCGCAGGTATAGGTAATCAGCTAATCGAAACTCTAATCTCTGTGTTGAAGGTCCCTTTGGAAGTTGCCTAACGAAGGAAGCTTGGAGCGACGAGAAGTATGCGTGGTGCTGTAAGAATATGGAATGGTTGAAATGTCCGCGGCGATACTTCGGTTAATTGACTAGTGATCAAACGTTACTGATTTATCGGTTCGTAAAAATCTAGTTTAATTATTATGTCAATACTAGAGAGTAATTTGTATTATAACATTACAGGAAAAATATGGAAAGGCGTCTAAACTAGCAAAACCGCGTTGAACCCAGTGACGAAATCCTCTTAATGCATAAAACTATGTTTTATTAATTAGTCAATCAATTAGTAACAGTTTCCCTGACACAGGAATCAACCACAGGCCGAACGAGGCCAGGCTTATTTACTTTCTGCGTAAATCAATACGAACTTAATGGCCTTACTACGAAGAATATACATGCTATCTTACTATTCTATGGTTTTATTAAAATTTGAACAAACATTTTCCTTCCTGAGTGGACGAGTTTAATGTTTACCGTGAAGGCTTCCAATAGATTTTTTTCATTCATTAAGATCCCTTGAGTAGTCATAAAAGCCCTTTTGTGTTACTCGCTGAAGTATTTGAAATTCTAAGCTTGAGAATTTGAACAAAACAACAAATTGTAAAAGCCTCGCAAGCACAAACAGAAACTTTTTGATTTAACGCTTTCCAACTACGTATTTTCCCAGCCTATTCACAAATTTTCATCATGGCATCGTCAAGCGTTTCTACGTATTTCCATCTTTTTGCTACTCTGACCAATACAAATATATTTTTCCTTTCCGAAAAAAGTAAACCGTACCAGGAAGACTGGATCCACATTGAATTTGAGTTGATTTTTAATCAACTCAGAGCAAGCAATATTTTGACGACTGAGAGCATTCTAGGTCTAAAGAAAACGCCAATAAAAGCTTGGACAGTCGTTCCGAAGCACAACTCCCCTGAATACTTTACATTTGCAGAAATCCACTTGGAACCTAAAACAAGACTGCTAGACAATAATTTTTTTTCTGAGCACCACGCGGCAAAATTTTTATTCGTATTTGGGCAAGACTGTTTCCACGTGTGGGTTCACGAACGGTTTAGCCGTACAGCGGTTGTGGCTTTATCGCCCAGAACACGTGAGATTCTCATTGGACGCCATATGTTTGAAGAAAGCTTGAACACCATAAAACGAGGGGCTTATTTGCTAAGTTTTGACGCCGTTCTTGTGAATAACATCAATCAAATCGGAGAAGTGTGGAAGCAACCGGTGGTATATTTCAAACGGGTTAGGCAATCAGAAAAAAATCGTAATTGCAGTATTGAGGTCAGTAGTTCAACCAAGCCCTTTTGGGGAATTCTGGTTTCTATGTTTTGCACTAAGTATCAAATGCCTTTGGAATTTTTAAATCGACACGGTGTGGTTAAGTCCAGGAGAGTTCAGATGAAGTCATCAAATCTGCAGTATGTGGCGTCACCATATGGAGCTCTTTTCAACGGATACACGTACGAATTATACTACGAAGCTCCAGAAAAGGCTAGTTTTCAGTTGTTAGCTATAGTCTATTCGTTTCAATTTCATGTATGGCTGGCAATTCTACTCCTGGCGTTTATTATATCGATATGGCTTTATGAATCGGACGTGTCTGTGTTTACTCTGGTAGCCAGTAGCTTAGAGCAAGATGTGGATCTTAGCAAATGTACCAGAGTTTCATTTCTTTTACTGTTATGGTCCTTTGCTTGTATTATATTAAGGTTCATCTACTCCAGTAATATCTTTGCGTTACTGACAGCTGAGCCTGTGGTCGAAGATTTGCCAACGACACTCGACGAGGCAATAGCGAGACAAAATTTGCAGTTTATAGATTTGGGACACATGGAGAAATATGCTAGAAGACTGCTTGGCCAACTGCCATATGGCAAGGAGAAGTATACGCTTGAAGTAATTCTGAATAGGTCCCTTAATGTTGTTCCGATTTCTGATGCAACAAGAATGGCTTTCAGTGCCAAATCATTCAAAAGCCGGGAACTTGTGCAGCTCAAAGACAAAAATATCTCGGCCCATGGTTTCGAAAGGTTTGTAGCATTTAGCGAGGACGGGCCCCGTGCCGGAATGCCGTCAATTTTTAAGTACTTTGTAGATCGACGTGTTTCAAAACTGCAAAATAAGGGGGGCAAAGTATTTCTCCCATTTATGGAAATCTGGGAAGGACCCCAAAACGGGATTGTTTTCAACTGGTTTTCGAGCTTCTTGGGGAATCTTTTTAGTGCTGGCATATTTAAGAAAACTCTATTTGATTTTGCTTTCAACCTCACAGTTGCAGCATGGCAAGCCGTTAGCCCAGATTTTAGATTCGATGCAAACATTATTACGTTGACCTATTGCGAGTTGGAGACGAACCAGCGATTGTGTGGGCTTCAGCACAGAAACCATGACCCAGCCCGACTGGAAAATTTGCAAATTGTGTTTGTAGTATTTGTGTTTTGCGTTATTTTGTCTTCAGCAACATTTGTACTTGAGAAAGCTTACTATGTAAGCTACGAAGGCTTGTCGAATGATAAAAGTTTCTGCGGTAGGCTAACAAATAGACTACCAGTCTTAGAGTAAGAGTCTTCTTCTTATTCTATGTTACTAGTCTAAAAAGTTAGAATATCCCTCAGCTACAACGGTTACATATCAACCTTACATATCTTTACGTACCAACAAACATATATATACCTCGTCTCGCATGAAAAACATTAATTCCACGTAGTTATTTGGCATACATTCAGTGTTTAAAATTACTTACACATTTTTAAATGTAACTTTGTATCGTCGGAATCTACTTATTTAAAAATATATCTCGACCATTTATTATTGATCACACAAATTGTTGACGCAGAAATACATATATATAGAAACGCTTGAGTTGTTTTGTACTATACAAATGTGGTGGAGGTAAAACCACAGTTTGCACAAGACCAACTTCCTATCCTACATTTTTTGCAGATTTTCCGAAGGGTTTTCCTGAGCGAATCTTTTGTTTGTTTCGTTCCCCCTTGACACAGGTTTCATTTTGAGAGGACTCGACCCGGGCACTACATATAAGGGCTTTATCCGAAAACATTGCTTCTGTCGGCGATTTTAGCGAGTCCCTGAAGGGCACCACTTCTGAAACGTTGTCCTTAATAATCACAGATCCTGTGACGACAGTTCATCCATCCTCCGGCTTGACCAATTTCGACACTTTGACAACAGTTCATCCTCCTTCCGTCGTTAACATTTAAGACGACGCGACTAAAATTCATCCTTCCGCCACTGTAAACATTTTAGACGCTACTACAACAGCTCATCATTCCTCCGTGATGGCCCTATTACTCAATTTCCTTAGTATTCAGTTTGTAGCAAAAATGTTTGAGAGAAGAAACGAAAAAAGTCGCTCACAACTCACCACAATAAGTCCCACTCCACTTCACGCTTACCACACTGTGCATGCAGCACGATTTTTCTTCGAAAAGTCCCTTTATATTAGGATCTCTTTATATAAGGACTTCTCGCTGTTAGGACCGTATTTCGTTAGATCTATTCCCATAAAGCAATTGCAAATCGCCTCCATATTAGGACTAACCGATTATAAAGTAAAAGCAGCACTATATGGCAATAGTTAACTTCATTGACGCGGTAATTCAAAGGCTCAACCTGGCACATAGTGGCGTACATTCGGTTCGAAATCGTGTTTTTAATTTGGCTGTACTTAGCTGATTAACTTAAACAGCAGGGTCATGATTAGCTGATAGTGTTCTCTCCCAGAGCTCTCAATATAAAGCCCGATAGTCCTTTTAGGGAGTTTTCGTTAAAAGGGCCACTCTCCACTTCATAACGACCATATATGTTTGCCTTTTGGGGGTCCTAATATAGAATTTTCACTTTAAGTTGACACAATCGTCATTGCTTAACGGCTTAAATCAATATGACGTAAATTCTTTCACTAAAATTACAAACACCCTGACAGAATGGAAAGGAGTTGTTTCAATGGGTTCATTGTCTACCATTCTTCTGCTTTCAATAAATTTTATGTCATTCTTAAGCATCTCTTGCCCTTAATAAATCCCCTTTTGTAATTCCGCCTGTAGTTTTTCAATGTGTAATTTCAGTATTTGTTCAGCACAACAAACGAGCAGCTTCAAGAGCATTACCAGCGACGGTTTTCTTTCGTACGATGGTCATTCAACGATTTTACAATTAGAGAAAGGATTACGGTTCACGAGTGTATAAATCAAAGATTCACAACGCCAACTATTTCCAGAACGCATGCAAAGTTCCACCATGGAATCGGCAAGCATCTCCATATATTTCCATCTATTTGCTTCTCTTGCCAACACAAACATACTTTTCTTGTGTGAAAATAGTACAATATATCGAAGTCAAGAAGCGTGGATAGTGGTTGAATTCGACTTGCTTTTTCACCAGCTTTTGGTCAATAATGTTGTGAAAACCGAAGGTCGCATAGGTTTGAGGACACAACCAATTAACGCCTGGAAACTCATTACAAAGTACAGCTCTCCTGAATATATTACTTTTGCAGAAATCAACGTGCAACATAATATAGTTGCTTTAAAATTTCGAAACGACTTTTCGTATTCGGAGTATCGAGCCACCAAAGTGTTATGCTTATTTGGCCACAATCTTTCGGGCTTATCGGTCAGCGAACGCTTCAGTCGTTCAGTCATAATGGTATTGTCTCCGAAATCACACGCGGTTTTCTTGGGATTCCATGCCCTGGAAATCAGCGTGAAAAATGCAGTAATCAGGGGTTATTCGATTAAATTTGCTGTTGTTCTTGTGAGGGATTTTAATCAAATAAACGAAATGTGGAAGTCATCACTGTACAAAAGTATCCGGCTATTAAATAATAGCAATGATTGCGAATACCCTAAGGTTAATTATGCTAGGCCATTATGGATGTACCTCTGTTCGATGTTTTGCACTGAGAGACACCTCTCCTTGGATTTTATCAAAACACATGGCGTTTTCCAGTCCAGACGAGTTCTGATAAGGTCAAACAATCAGAAATATGTTGCGTCACCATTTGGGGCAGTTTTTAACGGATATACGTTCGAAATGTATTACGAAATTTATGACAAAGCTAACTTTCAGTTTGCAGCCATATTTGGTTCATTTCAATTACATGTGTGGCTCGTCATTTTACTTACATCGTTAATTATATCGATATGGCTTTATGAATCGGATACCGCTGTGTTTGCACTAATTGCAACCAGTTTAGAGCAAGATGTACATTTCAGAAAAATCAACAATGCAACATTCCTGCTATTGATATGGTCGTTCGTTTGTATAATTCTTCGATTCTTCTACTCCAGTAATATATTTACTTTACTAACGGCTAAGCCTTTGATCATTGATTTGCCAAACACACTTGAAGAGGCAGTGGAAACGAAAAATCTACAGTTTGTAGACTTGGGACTCATGGCCAAATTTGCTAAAAAAATTGTTTTGCCAGATGGCAAGGAAAAGTACATAGTAGGGATGGTCAACGGGTCCCTGTACCAGTGTTTTGTACCAATCCATAATACTTCAGGTATGGTTTTTAGTGCCAAATCCTTTAATGGCGGAGAATTCGTGCAGTTTAACGCAACGAATACGTCAAGCCAAAGATTTCAAAGATTTGTAGCATTTAACGAAAATGGGATACGCGCCGGCATACCATCAATATTCAAGTACTTTGTGCGACGGAGGATTTCAAAACTGCAACACAACGGAGGTAAAATATTTCTTCCGTTCATGGAAATCTGGACAGGACCCAAAAACGGGCTAGTTTACAACTGGTTTCAAGGGTTTTTGGGAAACCTTCAAAGTTCAGGAATTCACGATAAAATTCAAACGGCGATGGTATTTAATCATACAATTGCTGCTTGGAGAAACGTTAGCAGAGAATTTATTTTCGATGGGAACATAATTACGATGACCTACTGCGAGTTAAAGAAAACAGGCCAATCATGCGTTGTTGACGCTGGAAATTGGGCACCCGCGCGATTTGAGGACTTGCAAGTCGTGTACGTAATTCTTGTGATTTGTATAATTTTGGCTACAACTGTGTTTGCCTTGGAGAACGTTTACGCTAAATTCTGGACAGTATAAATAAATACGCATTACTTAAATAAATTTAAATGTGAAGGTAACCTAATCCCGTAAAAGCATTTAAACGGTTTTGTAATCTGCAGATTTCTAGGTCCGTCACTTCTATGACGGGTTATTTCACTGGTAATATTATATTTTTGAAACGATTGCACATTTCTCTGTACACACAGACTTTAACTGAATTGGTTTTGATGGTGGTTAGAAAAAAAGTCTCACTTTACGGTAGAAATTATGAGGAATAGAATAGATTATAAGCGTCTTGTCCTGTTTTTGTAACTATGACGACGAAAGCAATTTTGATTTTTTTTTAAATTCGCACTCGTCTTTGTTTACAAGAGGCACCCATCTGTGCAGTCATCATTAGAACCAAGCAAGTGACAAGATTTTCTGTTTGAATGAGTGAGAAAAATTTAAATCGTGTTCGAGATGCACAAAGTCGTGAACCGAGTTCTGAACGCTGTGGCGTTGACGTTAGTGGTTTTGGTGATGGGTGGTGGCTTCTTTTGTAGTGTCTACGATTGGAAATCCCTACAAGCCGAGTAGTCCGGCAGTCTTTTCAGCAAAGGCGATACTGCAGCCGTTAGTTATCTTTAATTAAATGCTAATCGTGGCAGATATCGACATGAATTAATTACTTTTTTGTGTTTTTTGTTTTTTTTTTTTAATATTTTTGTAGACGTCGAGTCCAGCCCAGACGGAGTCAAGATCCAGGCCAGAGCATCGACCTGTTCCACCTGAAACTCGACCTGGACGTCAACCTCGAACCGTTCTTCGACTGGAACGTGAAGGAGCTTTTCGTGTATCTCGTCGCCGAGTATGCCACTCCAGATAACCCCCTCAACCAAGTCGTTCTCTGGGACAAAATAGTCACATCAAAGGACTCCGCTCTCTTGTCGTATCAAAACACGAACGCTGAGTACTTGCTCCACAGCGCTGGCGCTAATCTCCGCGGGGCAAATGTCAGTCTCAAGCTGCGCTGGAATGTTGTTCCCTACGTGGGATTCTTTTTCGACGTTTTGTCCAGCCAGGAACATCAGTTCGAGTTGCCCACCGAGGTGTCGTACCAATTTTAATTTTTAGAAAACAATAAAAGTTTTAGAAACCATGTTTTCGTTGAATAATTTTACTCAAGTTTGAGTTCCGTCGGGTCTTACTCGTGCCGGTTAATTAAGCATAAAAAAACGATTTGATTTTTTTTCTCATGTCAGTTGAGTGTCATGTTCGTTGATAATTTTTTTTTCTCTCGGGAATACTGGGTTCATGCTCATCATCATCATATTATGCAGAATATAAAACGCAATTAAATATCCCATTTATGGGATTTACTGGTAAACTCTCTTTCAGCAACAAACAAGACAAGCATACCGTAAAACTTCTAAAGAGCGCCCTCGGCAAACATTTGAGATTCCCCCCTCAGCTTTTGAAACATTTGAAATT
Organism: Akabosia matsudoensis; assembly: GCA_019593645.1. NCBI lineage: Eukaryota > Metazoa > Arthropoda > Collembola > Entomobryomorpha > Paronellidae > Akabosia > Akabosia matsudoensis. The sequence continues at coordinate 2,067 of VICI01003110.1, read as the reverse complement.
AAAATTTCAATAACTTTCATGCCCAGTAGCTTGTTTTTCGCCAGTTTCTTTGACTAAACATGTACTGATGACAATATGTATGACAAATATCTCTGCTGACCCCGGTGTTCTTTAGAAGTTTTACGGTAATTGGTGGAACTGATCTTCTGCAAATTATTACCGTGTATCGATTTTTTATGAATCATGATTTTTGCATCAAGTCATAAGTACTAGAAAACGATGAAGGAATGATGTTCTGATTCTTGTCCATTTCCAAGTACAGTCAGGGATCAGGCAATAAATATAGTGATAAAGCAATAAATTTATTGCTTGGTAAAAGCATGAAATTGAAAAGTTAAGTTGCGTAGTTTAAATTTTAAACATGTACCGACCGACTAGATATGAGCTTGGCGTGGCAGGCACAAACACATGTTACGACATGATTCATTCACAGGAAATTTGATGGTTTTTCCCGCTACAATATACAGGGAACGCCATAAACATGTATCCCTAAGCTTTTGCATTGTTAATTTTCCTATATTCACACGCATATCTCTGTTTCTCATAAACCTGCAATCAATTTTTGATCTGGAAGCCACCCATCGGACACTTTTAGAGGTGGATCGCAATTTGGTTGATGTTCAACAACGGGAGACGATGACAATCCACACGTCTTTAATAGAACAAGAGGCTTCCAGTCACTCTTGATTTTCCGGTGTACTGCGCCCACCTCCAGTCCCGCTTCAAAGAGAAAGCAACACAGACTGAGAGAAAGTCCTGCAGGAACAATCAACAGTACGACGACAATGTTTCCTTGCAAGTTGCTCGAGGTCTGCCTGTCCTCCCCAGAGTATCCAGACTTGAGTCTGACCATGAACTTGCCAAAAAAGTCGCCGTACCAGTTGGTAATCCCAGTTTCCTGGAACACTTGTGCCTTCCAAATGATTTTCTTGGCCATCCAGTGCAGTATTCGAACTCCATATCGACATGTCAGCAACGGTTTGGAACTGTGATAAACGCTCTTGTCGCTATTCCGTTTCATATCGTAGTACAGTCGTAGGGCCTCCACATCCGGAAGCAAAAGCGCTACTCGTTTGCAGTCTTGTACTGTCTTCAAATTGTGCTCGAACGCTGCAGAGAACAGCGTTTTTGACCAGTTCCCCTGGAGCCGGGTATGATTCAAGTACATTTTCGCCGTATCGGACAAAAGCGACTTGTTGTGCGCTTCATTCGCGAGCTCGTAGCCTGCTGCATAGTTCATAAAATGTGACTGCGCGTGAATAAAGTAGAGGAGCTCGCTGACAAACATGGTTCCCATTTGGTGACCGGTCTGCACGCTGAACCCCTCAGCAACCCACTTAGGATGAACGACATTGATAAGCCTGTACAAGTACTCGAAAAACAGTGTGCCCCAGTCTGATGTGCCGATGTATGAGGCGACTCCCCGTGTGTAAATTGTGAACCCGTTGTCGACCAGACGCTGGAATGAGTCAAAGGCGAGAGGTTGACGGGGAAGAGTGAGCTCCGTGATGTTGTCGTTTTTGTAGAGGGCGCTAAGTATCATAATCATTAGGAGAAATATACACATGACGCTGCCAGCCAAACGGTTCCTCCACACGGAGTAGCTGACAGGATCCCCTTGCTCCAGAAAGGCTTTGTAGCACGAGAGCAGGCTGGGGATGATGTTCCCATGACGAAATTGCTTCCAAGAGGAACGCCTCGACGAGGGGCTCTTAAACTGGGCGTGTTGAAGGAAGGAGCAGACGAGAGCTGTTCCTATCCAGACGCCCACTACAAGAAGCCATACATCCGGCTGGAATATCCAGATGAGCGAGCTGGCGTTCAAAGCGTTGAAGGTTCGCTCACCACAGCTGACAAAGTCCAGAGAGGACTCGTGTATGAAAAACTCGGCGTTTTGTAACGGTCCAGCGAGCGTAAATTTTTCCTTACTTTCACCTTGAAGGAACTATCTTTACTTATATAAAACCCAAAAATGAATCTCATGCTAACACTAAACTCCCTCCCCTGACTCAAAAACATCTCGAAGGAGGTCGAGTAAGGTATCAAAAGATAGCTATTGTTTGTGAG
>VICI01003109.1:0-14240 GCA_019593645.1 Akabosia matsudoensis | reverse complement strand
TTTGGATATTTGGATAGAGGGGGTTTGGATATTTGGATGGAGGGGAATTTGGATATTTGGATGAGGGGGATTTGGATGTTTGGATGGAGGGGCTCCACCCTTCCGAGCGCACTAGAAAGAAATCGTGATATAAAAACGGAGATGGAAAGTAGTACTTTTCAAACACGTATGATATACATATGTATACTATAAAAAAAACTTCGAAGAAACGCCTTACTTTCGAGGAAAGAGTGTATCTTCTACCCCCTTCCAAGTTTCCCTTCTCACATTCATCTTTTTACATGTCGGTCATTCAATGTCTATAATTTTCGTGTGTATCCCCATTTTACCAATATTATGTAATGGAATGTAACGTGAACGTGAAGAAGTTTGTTCGCATAAGGCGGTCAATCTAGAATAAAAATATAAGCAACGGAAGTTGAAAGTTGCTCATCCAAGAAAGGAAATAAAAACGCGGGATATTTCTCTTTTTCTCTAGCCTTTTACACAATATTCCGCTGAGCAGCTTGCTTTCACTCGGCTCTTTTCAACATGCATCTTATCTCAGCTCCACTGTTTCATTCAGCACATGTGGAATAATAATAAATTTTCACTTGTTTTAATGGAAAACACACACGGTACATGGCTCTAAAGCAGAATTTTTCTTTGAATAGGCTAGATATTTTCTCAGTGAATATTATTACACTATCGTTCCTAGCATGTAGCAGCAATACTTCCAATTCCTCCTACTTTTTCCCGGTGTTTCGTATAATACGACAATTTATGGTTTGCGCTCTCCTTATAGTCGGGTGTGCATAGTTTCGGGAGGGAAAAAAGTGCCCAATGCACAGCAGAGAAGAAACAAAAAAAGCTAATGGGAAAAATTATTGCTATCCTAAGCGCAACCAGCAAGCTTGTGGCACTTTTTCTAACTTTTCTTTGGAGTTGCTTTTACTCCTTGGTCGAGCTAAGGATATCTTTTGTGTTCGAAAGGAAAATGATGGGGATCGTGACAATGACGATATTCGAAATATAATATGATAATAAAACATTCCAGGCTGGCTTTTTATTTAAGCCAATGTGCAAACTAAAAGTGAAAGTGGAACATTTGGCGACCAGAAAGGCAAAGGAATCATCCATGGTAAAATTTGTGATACATCTGCAGAATTGCTTATTTTTATGTTTATTCTAGCGAGAAAACCCTAATTTTTGCGGTTTTGTTTAGTATTCTGCGTGGACTTTGTTTTGAAATATTTTACTTTCCACAAAAAAAATGTTGCTAGAAAAAAGGCAACGGGTTGTGCTTGAAAATCAGTTGTACTTTCTTTTATTAGTTTGGTTCTCTGTTTTTTGAACATACGAAAACAAAACAAAGAGTTAAACAATATGTTTATATCATCATAATCCAGGAAAAACTCATTTCTCTTCGGCTTTGTTGTTGTTGTCCACTTGACTCTCTTCCTCGTCGTCACCATACAACTTGAGATCCTTCACGTGGTACCACACCATCACGTCGCATACAGTACCCAAAAGGGCCAATCCTATGAACAATTAATAAAAAGTACAATGACATTCTTCTCTCTATGATTTACGAAAAAAAAAAACATTTATTTGTGTTCACACCTGCTGCTGTTGTGCTCATAACAAAAGCAAATTTCGCATCGTCATAGAGCACGCAGTTTCCTCTTTCTCCACACTTTGTTCCCCATCGGAGGCATGTTGAATCTGAGCAGGTGTTGGAAATACGTAACCAGGTCATATTGAAGCCATAAAACGAATGAGCAAACTATTTACGAGTTTTTTACCTATAATTTTCCCATACATTATGGGACTCGGGATGGAGACAATACTAAACATGGCAAATGACAAACCACTTGCTAATGACTTTTGAGAGCGGTCCACACACCTGAAAAGTTGAAAGATTTCGTAAAATTTCTGGATTGTGGAATCATGTTGGCATAACAGAAGCCTATCTGAACAAACCTGTACGGTATCAAAATGTTTCCGATCCGCCCAAAGCTAGCCAAAAAGCGGATAGTTGCCATGAGCGAAATAAAGAGGATAAATGTTGAATAGCATGAATCCTTATCGACGCACTTTCCCGGAGCAAGAGATATATCTGGAGATGGGAGACATGAACAGTTTGTATACTTTTTCGTTACCGGGTCAAAATCTTTGCAGCCGGCATGACATGCTGAGTAGTAGACTAGATTTTCCTCTTGGTAACAAACAGGTGTCCCTTGCATGTTGTCACAGTGGCAGTCAGAGTAGCACATCGAACCTTCTCTGGATTTATCAGCCCAGCTGCTGTTACTAATGGAGGAGCCGTAAAATGTTGTCACGTCAATGTTTGCCGTGTCGACAACAGTTCCTTGTCGACAAACTAGTTGTGAAAAGGAAAGGACGACAAGGATAATGCAGATGTCAACGAGCACGTTCACTCCAGCAAGGGTTCTTGCTCGAAGCTTAAATTTTGCTATTACAAAGCCACTAAGGAGTAGGCCAGTAACTTGAAAAAATATGCTGCTTAACCCTGTACAATATTTGAAAAAATACCATTAGAAAACTTCACGCTTGGGCTCAAACATAGATTTGCAAAAAAATATATATTGTTCTCTACCAGTTGTTAAAGCTGCATCTGAAGCATTACGCTTAATAACAGTTTGCAAATATTTAGGAAAATACGTTCCAAATCCTGAAAATGCAAACCCGTAGAAAAGAATGCCAAGATTGTTCCAAGTATTCGTCTTGTTTTTGAATAGATCTATAACTGACGCCCAAAAGGGCAAATCTGAAGAAAAAAATCAGAGAAACTTAGTTTGATGTCGAATAATATAACAAGTTGTGGCGTTTAATTTTCATGCAAACCTTTCCCAGCCTTTTGATACACTGGTTCAGTTCTTTTGATAGTATCTGGAGGATTGACGGTTAGCTGGAGTTCCGTCTTGGTATTGTTCAATTCAAGATGTATTTCTTGAGCTTTGGCAGTTGAATGGCTTTTGGAAGTGTGTAGAACGCGTGGAAAGAGAACAACGAGAAACGACACGACTGCCATAAGACTTGTGATTATCAGGCTACCTAAACAACGATATTTTTAAAGATCAACAAATAGCATGCTAAGAAGGTACATATGCAACACGGACTTCTTCAATACGTAAAAAAACTTCAGTTCTACTGACCTAACCACCAAGCTCCAAGCCAGTGCTCGTCCTTGTTTGTTATCAGTGGTGTGAGCCATGGTGTTACATAAATTCTCAAACAGAAATACGCCATTACATATCCAAAGAGTGGTCCAACTTGCCTAAATGCTCCCGTGACAGCTGTAACCCAAATTCTTGACTATTTTAATATTTCCCAAAACACGGTCACTAAATTATTTTAAGAATTCAGCTCCGTCCACGTACCAATCATTATAGGAGCCTGTTGAGGCTTCATGTGGTCATCGATAAACGGTCCAGCCAATGTATAAAGCAACACTGATCCCACTCCAGCCACGAACTGCGACAAAAATATTAAACCCAATGGAACAATCGAGTCATCTCCGAATCCACAGTCTATCTTCTCGGTAACATTTTCCTGATTTCTTTGGCAAACCTCACCCGCACTTAAGTCGGACCTTAATTCTTCTAAAATAATCCAGATGAAATGTATAAGAAACTGTTCGATTGATTTTGTTTTATGTGAATGGATTGGGTATTGCTCCACTTACTCGAAAACTTTGTTACATTCTTTAAGTCACTTAAATTTGTTGAATTCGGATGGAACTGGGAGTAATACTCAGCCGTATAACTGAGAGCTTCATTTCCAGGTCCATATAAAAAATGCGGTGATGCGTACAAAAAGTACGACACTGCTGACGCCAAGATTCCAAAGGCCATCCATCTCGGTCGATGGCCTTTCCCTCCAACATATGAAAGTATGAGGGAGAACATGATTTGACTGATTTCATTTCCAGACGTTATGTAACCTATGGTTTCTGTGCTAATTTTCAATCGTTTCTCTACCGATGAAATAGTCGCTGGAAGATAACTTCCTGCCATTCCTTTCACGATTAAGGCACATAAAAACACTCCTACAAACCAATGTTTTGTGGGAAACCGTTGAAGCCAGTTTGGCTTCCAACAGAATATTCCACATCGCCCGGGAGCGACATCGTCTTCCCCTGAGGATGGCATATTTTGACTTTGCGGAAGACCGCTCTTGTCGTCCTCTTTGAGTGGTGGTAGGTGCGAGCTGTCATATGCAGACTCTTGCTCGTCCTCACTAAACGCGTGATTATCCATACTGGTAGAATGGGAAACTATCTTGAAAGTTTCATTAAAACAAAAATTGTGACCCCTAAATCCAGACGTATCAAGTTGCTAATATACTTAGCCGTACAGTATACAGTAATAGACTAGAGCAGATTGGTGCGTCAGCCTCCAGTGACGACTGCGGCTTCAATGTTTTTTCTAATTTATTCAATTAAAGTTCTTTATTGGGTCTTTAGAGTTACAGCCGTATTTGAAATGTGTTCTGCTGTAACACAAAGCTATACCACCATGTACTTTGTTCGAATGTTTTTATTATACAATTGTTTACAAGTGACCTTCATCCCAAACTATCGAGCACTATGAAATAAAACACATGCACTGTGCACTAATGTATTTACTGTTTTCCTGGGTTTAGACGCTCGCCAAATAATTATAATAAATAGATAAACAAGTGAACTTTTGAATGTTGTTTGAAGCATATGCACTACTATAAACTTGGAGGTTGGACGTATGAAGAAATTAGTTCCAAGAATAAAAATTGCTGATGCTGTAATACTTACATACAATGTTTCGAGATTAATGTAATAGCTGTATCAACGTTCCGATCTGGACAGAATCATGAGGCGTTCCGCCTTTGTGGTCATTAGTTTTTCACGATTATAATGGTTATATATCCATGAGTGAGGAATAAAAAATTATCTATCCCCCGTGACGCTGCTTTTCCAGGTGGAAGAAAAATATGTCTGTGTAACTTGTTTTAATACCTCTTAATTTACAGTAATCACGCAACACAGTAAATAGATCAGCAAGCCTCTCGTGAAATTTAAAAAAATAGCTGTTGCATCGCAGTATTGATTACAAAAGTTCTAGTGTACCCATAAAATATAGATTTAGTCTATTTGATTTGACCCACTGTCGCAACCTAACCTACACTATTTAGTCACTGATACTGAAGAGTCGCAATGTAGCTATGCACGTTATCAGACATTCGAATCACATTCGTTACTTAAAGTAGTATGTAAAAATCCCAATCCCGAGTACGCAAGAGGAAACAGTGGTTAAAACAACACTAGACTTTTTCCTCCAATCACTATCCCCTTCTTTATAATCGCCGTTGCAATAATATGCAAGTACGAAGGTCGCTCGTAGAAATAACCGTGAGTTGCGTGCATTTACTTGCCAACCAAGCCAGTTTATGTTTTTTTGTGTCATTGTTGACTAGGTGCTATCTCATTGCTATCCAATCCCTATAATCTCATTTAGGTACATATGCTACCTAAATAAGATTATAGCAATTTTGGCTTGCATGTTAAAAAACGCATGTATAAATAACAATAGACGCTCACATCCATACTGGTGGTGACTCAGATGAGTTTGCAGTGCAACAATGCTACTTCTGTTTGGCAAGGTACCTAAGACCGGAATAGGTATGGATGATTATACAAGGCTTAATGGTACTTCTTTTCAATGTAAACCCAGTGATTGATGCCAAAAAATAAAAGCTTTATCAAGGCCTGAATGTTCCTGTTGATCTTCACAACACAGTTATTAGCCTAATAGAGTTTCATGCATGCTTTATGAGACTGAAAAACTATCTATTGAAAAACAATAATCCCACTTATGTTGGAAAAAGGTTTACTTACCAATGATTTTTCGAGTTGACATCTTTTTAATTCCCATTAATCAAAAAAATCCCACACAACAACTTTCATCAGGTCTTTGCCCTGTTGTTGGGCTATTGCTGTTGAACCTATAAGATTATAAATTCGCCATTAAATTAGCTAATAATTTCGGTAAATCATATTAAGTTGGAACATCCGCTTTTTGTGCTACAGACGGAAAATAACACACCGTTGGAGTAGCAGGTTAACCTGGACCATGACCTTCAAAAACGCAGTGCAGATGTACGTCGTACGTGCACACGTGCAATTCAGCAAGAATGCTCTACCACCTCTTAAACATTTATTTTTACGAGCTTTTCTAAATTACACGAAAACAACAAAACATTATGTTTAATCACGAAAACACAATGTAATAAAACATTCCATTCTTAAAAGATGCACACACAATACCACGCTCGTTTCTCTCTCTACACCTTTTCCATAATAAATTCTCTAGCACTAGACGTATTTTCTCTTGTACTATAACCTAGCTGTTTCCCTCTTCCATTGAAAGACTTTCATTTTCTCGGGGTGCCGCGTTATGGTCCGCAATAATAATAATAGTAATCATATTCCTATGCATCTATTTCCTTCTCGGCGAAATTCCAGTGATAAAAGAAAACAAAACTGCACGAATACTGTTTTATGTTCGGAAAATGCGTCGGCTTGGATTGTGTGTGTACTGAAAACAATGCCATTAATTTCCTAAAACTAGCAGTTTCCTTTCAAACTGTGAAAATTTACCAGGTATACATTTTTTTCAACGCCAAAGCCGTTAAAAAGCGTAAAATATATAGCTTCCTAGCTTGTAGTTCTGCAATAACACAATCATGTTTGTGTACTTAAATCCCAAATCCCATTATTTTCTCGTTTTCCTCTCGAAAGAAAAACTGAAAGTATAGAGGTATATTTTTTATTTTGCTTTGCCACCTTCAAACCTATTATGAAAATACCCATGAGAGACATTAAAAATGTTTTCCAAGAAAAATGCAGTCGTGGGATAGACCCAATTGAAATATAATTTTATACAAACTCACATACCCAACCAAAAGTTTCGCAAGATAATGCCTGTGTATATTACCATAATGCAGTTTAGAAAAATTCGAGGTTTGCGTTTCTTTATTGTCCATTCTAGTTAAGAAGGCGGTGAGAAATGGGGAGCATAATATGGCCATGCCATGATGATTAGCTCCCTGTTGTGCTTACAACACACGTGTGTAATAACACCACGAGAAGCTTTCACTTGGAGGAGAAAGTTGGAAAACAATTGAACATACAACAACCCCACAAAAGATATTTCTTGTCTCTGTAGCACATGGAAGAAAGACAAGTTGTTGTACGACTTGGCTCGGATGTGTTTTAATGTACCACATGATGTAGCTAAGGATGAAGGAACAATAATGTTCGAGAAAAAGTAAAATAACGAGCTTGTAGATTTTCTTGCAGTAATCAAGAGGGTGCATCCTACTATGTTTTCGTTTGACTCGGTGCAGTAACTTGTGACGTTTGCTGTGGGTTTTTAAGTGAAGTATTTATGCGTTCCAAGAGCGTGTTAGGTAATTTAGAGTTTCTTACGATCTGCAGTTAGACGCCAAAGTAATAATGAGAATTTTATTATTAAAAAGCTCGAAACATTGTACAGCAGCAAGAAATTACAAGATCTTTGAAGTCCGCTTGAGTACGTAGTTTGATTTTTTGCGTGAACAAATGTGTAGTTAATGTACGGATATGCTTTTAGAACACGATTTTTTAAACCTAAAACTTGACTGTTAGTTTTGTTGAAACTTTTTCTCAGTCACCGCTAGTTATGCATAGTTGTACAGAAATAAATACTATGTCGAGTTACCTGCATTAAAAGAAGGTTTTTTTATTTATTCTGATTTCGCTTAAGTCAACAACGATACTTACTTATAATGGCTTCCTTTTTGTACAACTCTATTCCTGGAACGTTCCACGAAAGCATTTAGATTTTTATTATTCTTTTAAAATGCTTTCTGCACTTCATTTTCACTTGACTACTCTTGCCTGCCGAATTCCCTCTTACGAGTGTTTCGTATTCCTTTCTCGTACCTCATCTCCAGTTTTATGTGACGATTTTATTTTCAAATACTTTACACCCAAAAGTTTTCTGATCTTTAGGATTCGAATTCAGAGCATAAAAGTACGCTTCATGAAGAACCTTGCTGTACATAACGGTATTAATCTCAACCCACAATGGCGATACTGGCGGACATTCTGAGGATTACGTTTCTATTGCTTCTAGCGAAGCTACTCAATATGCTATCGAGTTCTCTCAATTGACTTGATATTTACCGACAAAAATACATTCAACATTTTCAGAAGTTTCACAACATGTATATGTCATGCCTTTGTTCTTCCCCGTAAACTTACATCATCATCATATGTGCATTCAAAATGAGACTTTCTTAGCTCGTTGTCATCTTTTCACCTCACAGCATCTTCAATTTTCCGCATTTTCGTCAGTGCATCAGGCAATAAGGGCTTGTATACTAAAGCCAACTCAGCTTTATCAAATGTGAGGGTAACAATTTTTAGGGGTTGATCGAATACTTCAAGTATAACAAATTTACATGTATCGACCTGGTGTGAAGAAGGGAAAATATTTTGGTATTTTTAAAACATCACGAAATGAAAGCGAATGAGTCTTACCTTTTTAAGTTTCGTAACGGTATAATAAGCAACTTTATTATACTCACAGAAAATGGTGGCATGAAACATCAATGCTTGAGAAGGTCGTAGTATCGTCCCTTCTGAACTTCAGGGCTCAGCCCATACAGTTTATTCTTCGAGTAGGTTTTTACATGGACATTTGGACTGGTGAAATTCGGAAATAGACTTTTTTTTTGTTCCTTTCTTTTCATTTTCCGATTTTCCTCACCCTTTCCTGCTCAAGCATTTTATGAAATGGGTTATACCATAAAGTTGACTTATCTGTTCTTTACATCTTGCACTTCTTTTCCTCTTGTACATTCCATATTGAAAGGAAAACATAAGAGAGGAAGTTAAAGGAATTGAAGATGAGACTCTCAATACGCAAGAAAATGGAAAAGTATATGATCCATTTTCCGTTTTTCCATAGCCGCACTTTGAAACTGCAACATTGTGGAAGTGGTGTGTACGATTGTAAGGGGTCGGTGAATGAATACGTAATGTTCCTTGCACAAATCATTTTCAATGGCCAGTTTCTTGAATTTAATAGAAAAACGCATATCGATATTAAAACGAGGTGGGAGTGCTTGGGAAAGCCGTGCGTATTAAAAAGAGATGGATAGAAAAAGTCGTCATCACAGTTGGATGATTGTGTGTAGACACACAAAAACTTTACTTACAAAAGACCGCCTTCCCAAACTCGTTTTCGGTTTATCGGTTTAAGCGAAAGGCAAACGGATATGAAAAAAGGTTTTTTATTTGAATTGGTATAATCGTAAACTTCTTGTCAGTTGTGTGCAGTGCTCAAATGGAATCGAGCTAAAAGGTAGGAAAAGTTTGAAGATGATATAAGGAGCAATAACGGAAATGTGTGTAATTGAATATTGTTTTTCACTCAGACTATCCATTGCATGCTCACTAAAACATAAACGTATGTATTTCATTGACTGGGTAAGTTTTGAATAAAAGATTGCATTGAAAATTTAATTCTGTTAGAGAGTTTCGGAACTTAAATGAAATCGACTTTCTACAGTTGAATGCAAGGAGAAAACTAAAATCAGACTTTGAACAGTGGAAAAACTTCGTCACTGTTTACGATCGACTTTTTTTAACACTCATTAATTTTCCGCATTGCTCCCTACTCTGTATATACTATTTTTTAATTGTCTGTCTTTTAAATTAATGTCAACTAAATAGCCACACAAGACAGATCCCGATTAAAATTTGTGCTCTCCATACCATTTTCCGTAAGTTTACCAAAACCCAAACAATGTCTTGCATCTAATATAACTGTCTTAACTCCTTTCCCCAGCAAGTTCCTTTTTTTACAAACGATAGCCATTTTACATTTAAATTATGCACTAGTGCCCTATCTCTGTAGTTCCCCATGAATAATTCATTTCCCTCTTGGGTTTTCGTCTTCTCATCCTACTATCTCTTTTTTTTTCTCGTGCACTTTTCTTTCTTCATCCAAAAAAAATATCAACTTCGCGCAACATCGTTAGCCTTTTCTGTAAGACTGAACGTTTCCTTATCGCAGCTACTGTGTCCCAGGCCAAAATGACGACAGGTAAAAAAAAAACTCTCTGATATCACCATCAGCCCAGGTTCAAGACTGTCACTGCGTTATGTTTTCCACAGTGCCTTTCCGTACACTCTGGTTTTCAGCAAATTCCTTCAGATTCAAGTTCTTATTCTATTTACAAGCTTTACACAGTGAAATTCCAGCTAAAAATCCTTTTTCTTTGAAAGACGCCCTGTCGTTGGTCGGAAACATGCCGAAAAACTCATTCCTGTCATCCCATTATTGCTTAATGTTTGAGTGGTTCATCCTGTTATTAGACAGTAGCGAATCTTTAAAAAACTTCAATTTCTGGTCGCCTCTCTGCTTGCTCCACTTTTTTTTCTAAAGAAACACTCAAAAGAGCTACACGCTTGCACGTAATAAATCTAAAAAACTCGTACATCCTTTATATCCTACAACAGGGTTTTCCCGATTTTTTTTTCGTCTTCTATATTTTCTCTCTGGTTTCCGGTTGAAGAGAAAATAACCCTCTAATTGTACACCATGTAAAAAAAAAACCCTGTGCTGTCGAATAGAAAACCCTTTCAAGAAAACACACTTTCTTTTTGGTGAAAGTGTATCAATTAAAATACATAATTCAAGTCAATTCCAAACGTCGCTTTTGAAGGAGGAAAAAAAGGAACGAAAAAAATGTGTGTTCATGCATAATCAGTCTTTCAAGTAGGGTAGAGCAGATGATAGACCATCTTGTACAAAATGGAGAAAAGATGGTGGTGAAAGTAAAAATGAATTCATAGAAAAAAAGAGAAACTAGTAGATTATATTAGCACGTTACAGTTGACTCTGCACAAATTTATTTCGTTGGAAAAGGCAAAAAAAGAAAGAAATCGATGGCGTAGAGCTTTTCTCAAGATGTCTTGTGCTGAAATATATGTGCCCGATTATTACTTTCCTCGTTTGAGCAGTTAATATGCAGTTATTTGACCTGCTGACTTTGAACAATTTGTTCTTTTGGGAGAAGAGAAAGCAGGCGTAATTTATGATCGTTTACGTTTTTTTTTGCCAGGCCATTGACAATTTTATGATTGTTGCAAAACGCTCATGGTTCAAGTATAAATTGAAGGATCCATTAGAGGAAATAGAATAAAATTAATTGTAAGTAAAAAATGGATGGTTTTTGGAACCCAAAAACGTTTTCAGTTACTTTTAGAGCAAAATAATTTAGATTTGTCGTTTGATATGCTACTACGTAGACTAAATCCTTCTTGAAAGGTTCCTTAGAGCCTTTTTTAATGAATTTTCAGTCCTTCACCCTGCTCTCTAAAATGCATTTTATACAATTGTTTTTAACTTGACTTGTAGCAGACTATAATGTATAAAGGCTGTGTCTCCATGCCAAAAATGTTCCCTTCTTGTACCGTCCGATTTCCCTTCGTTAAAAGTTTCAGGAAGGAATAAGCCAGTGAAGCCGGTAGCTATTGCAAAACCACCGAAGACAAATGTGGGAATTCTCTTATCCAGAAAGCACTGTTTTCCATTAAAAAATGCATGTCCCTTTTTTTTAGGAAACTAGGTTCCGCCAAAATGAAATAGTAAATCACGGCAGTGTATTTTCTACGAGGGTTATTTTGTGGGGTGAGTACTCCTACAAAATCGGGCAGACATTGAGCAAATCCTACCGCAGAAGCTCGGACAACCGTTGGAAATAATTCAGCGGTGCTGCTTCAAACAGGAGCTAAGCAACCAGCGATAGCCACTTCAGCCACTGTGGTTCCAACATTTTCCAAGGTAAATGGTAATTATCTCAGTTATTTTCATAACTACGAAAATTTCCCGGCTGTGGAAGTGTATTCTGTGCTGTGCCCATGCGTTAGTTATCATTTACCTGAAAGAATGGACGTAGTAACAATATAAACAAGTTTCTCAATAAAGGAAAACGAGCTTAATACAGACTACAAACAGCGAGCTCGTTTTACACGTTCATTAGTTATCATTTACCTGAAAGAATGGACGTAGTAACAATATAAACAAGTTTCTCAATAAAGGAAAACGAGCTTAATACAGACTACAAACAGCGAGCTCGTTTTACACGTTTTGCGGAAACAACACTAGAAGCGGTATGCATGAATGTCGTCGGCACAAGGAAAGGAAAACACGACATACGGATCCCCGTACCTACAAAACATTATTATAAATTATAATAGAAGCTGAGCAACGAAAGCTGTTATGATTAGTCGAAATCATAAAATTTTTTTGGCTTATAAAAAGATCATTTAACCCTGGTGAAACGAAAGATGACTATACGATACGACGCTTTCAATCCTATAAGTTCCGGTTCTGATTTGAAGGCTGGCTTTTTCGAGGCTATCGTCCCCTGAAGCCATATTCTCGACTCGTTGATTGTTCCTATTATGCTATTTAGCACACAAAGCCCTGAGTACATTTAAAACGTGTTTACAATTTGATCGAGATTCTAACCAGATGAGTATCAAATGATTGAGTATAGTGTGTAAGCTAACAGTTCCAGTATTCCACCACTTAAAATAATCCACAGTCATGTGAAGGCCTCGTATTGGAGGAAATATGGGATATTATAGTTCCTCCAAACCAACGAAATGATATTGTTGGCAGCTAGCTCAAGTTTTCAAAGATTTGACATGCCATAGCGAAATATTTACATGATGAGGAAGTTTCGATATGATCATAGTATATAATACGTTGACTACTATCCGATTGCGTCGGAACCAAAGGACACGAAGTGGAAGATGTTTGAAGTTTCTGTCTGTCTGTTTTCTGGACACCTGTCCGAATGAGTTTCGAGCGAAAGTAGAGTTTTTGAAAAAAACATTTGCACAAACAAACAAATGTTGCGTGTGTTATAACTTTTATTAAATCATACGAGTACTGCACTGGTAAGTATTTTATGGATATGGATTTTACGCTTTTAGTCTTTGACCTTGTTCTGGGTCGTCAACAGAGTAGGGTCTTTTGGAAGATGAGTTGCCTCCACAACAGGCAGCGAATGCAGTATCCCCTCGTCCAAAATTCTCACCATCTTGTAATGTCTGGGGCATTTCTTTGTTCAGGGTTTCGGGGAGGAACAAGCCTAAAAATGCAGCCGCAATTGCAACACCACCGAATATAAAAGTGGGAATTCTTTTATCCAGAGAATCCTGTTTTACAAGAGGAAAAAATGTTCTACAAATTTCATTTCCCCAAAACGAAACATATGGTATGGCGGAGTTTTTTTTATTTACCAGTAGAGTAATTTGTGGAGTTAGCATTCCTCCAAACCGGGCAGCCATTGAACACAATCCTACCGCAGAGGTTCTAACAACAGTTGGAAATAGCTCGGCAGTGTAGTTGTAAACCACAGCAAAACATCCAGCCATAGCGATTTTAGCAATCATCGCAATTGTAGTGACAACAGTTCCTGAAAATAAAGCATTTCTTTCTATAGGACCTCTGGAATTGGTTTACATAGAGTTTGTTCTGGCATGTTATACCCCGAGGAATAAAAGTTGTTACAATACAAGCGATTCCTCCTATAAAGAAAAACGTTGAGTTGAGCGCTCGCCTGCCTGTCTTATCCACAACGAGAACAACCAGGAAATGGCCAGGTAGGTCGACGATACCAGAAACGAAGAATACAAAATATGGGTCTCCATGGAGTGACCCTGTATTAAAGGCTAGCCCATAAAAGCAAACAGCCACGGCAAACCACTGAAAGGCTGTATTAATTGCTCGAAATCGTAAATTTGGTGTTTTGAAAAGGTCACTCAATCCATAGGAAACCGGAACACTTGTAACCCCCTTCGTAATCATTTCGACTTGCTTGGCATCATAAACATTGTGAAAGGAGTTTCCGTTTTGTCTGCAAGCCTTACGAGCAATCTTAACCGCTTCTTGAATGCGTCCTTGACCCCACAGCCATCGGATTGATTCGTCCATAAGCCTTTACAAGACAAGCGTGCACGTGAATGGTTTTATTTTCTATTTATTATTAATTTGTTGTTTCACGTGTGACGTGAAGCTGTTTTGACAATTAGCACCTCACCAAAAATGGCCAAACAGAAGAAGTGCATGCATTGCAAAAACGGTTTGAAGCCATGTCACATCTCGAATTAGGTAGCTCCACAGGGCGACAAAACA
>VICI01003108.1:0-14240 GCA_019593645.1 Akabosia matsudoensis | reverse complement strand
AAACATGTGTACCAAATCTCACATCCTTACGTCAAAGCGTTTCTGAGATTTCGCGATAACGGACAGACAGACAGACGGACAGACACACACGACGATTTTATAAAGTAGCTTTCGCTACTTAATAACCAGTTTAATAAATATTCGCAATCTACGTATCAAATAAGATACCTGGAGTCTGATTCACGTTCTTTTACTTTATTTTGTGCTCAACTTAAGAATTGCTAGGCAAAAGCTTAGCAATTTCGTAAGTGTGATTCACGAACTTTTCGAAAATTTGCCATAAAGGCTAAGCACAACTCTTAGCAACAGTTCGCATTTGCGCGTGACAGGGCAATGTTAGACCTCTCTGCAATGAATGTATTGTAAGATGACAGTGTAAACACTTAAGAAAATTTATTCCGCCTTGCATATGTAGTTCGTTTGTTTTGTGTATCTTTTTTTTCTATCGAAGGCTAAAATTGTCATACATGAACAAAACTTGCACATATCGATTAAATGATATTTCTATATTTCCTATATATGTATCGATGTCAGATATGACGCATGTTTTAAGCTTGACGGGACTTACCGTAAATCCTCTAAAGATCGCCCCGGCGAAAATTTTTAATATCGCATTTGACACCCTGCCGATAATTAGAGGCCCGAAAACCTCTTTAGAGCCGGCAAAAATGAAGATTTCCGTCCTTTTTTTCGCAATCTCTAGAATATTCACGTAAAACTACAACTGTGTCGGTAATTTCAATCATGATCTCGTCCTTAAAAAAGACTGAAGAATTGATTCGAAACGTTGGGAAATAAAACAACCTGTGCTAAACACTCGTGGACCTTCCTCCTTACTTTACTGCAAGATGATCTTGTCCATAATGACTTGCTCATTTTCGATTTTCTATACTAAACGCGTCCTATATTGTGCCTTAGCTGTGCGGCTACCACTTCTTATGCATATACCTTACATAATGTGCAAGAAGCAATTGAGCTAATATTTTAACCTCGTATCAGAACTTATATCTGAGTGTGCTGTGCATCACAGACTCCAGCAGAAATTATAAATGTGCGGTTCATGATGATGAGTGTTTATGCAATAGACCGGGAATGCCAAGAATACGGAAATTCCCGTTACGTCTTTCATTTCCATACCGTAATATTCTCATGTTGCTCATGTAGTATCCACGTTTATTTGAAACGCTAGTTTCACGTCAAACATCAAACCGCGTATAGACGGTCACCTCAAAATGAGAAATAATAGCGAACTCCTCGTAGCCAGGTACGGAAACGCATTCGGCAGTTAGGTGAATACCAACCTGTAAACTTGTGAGCTGGAATGAAACAGTTTTTGCACTTTTGGAGGCTAAAGAGAAGCATTTATGTTTCAATGTGTAATCGGCAGAAATTTTGCCGTCGATTACGTAAAGACCTGTTGCATTAACTTCACACAATATGGAATTCCAGCCATTGCACTACATTTTCAAAGCTCATAACTAAGTAAAACTGGAAGTTTAACTCATGATCATTCCCATTTGAAACCATCAAGTTAAATGGTTGACAAGCAAAACAATCAATATTAGCTATATTGTTATATCGTTTAATCAATGCTTGTAATTAAGAGAAAGAGCCATTCAGTCATTCGACGACTTGTGTGACGATGTCCGAGCAACAAAATAATAAGTTTGTGTTTCTATTTTATTCTAGTTTTTGTGTCCATGTTATATGAAGGATTTTTTTACAATCGTAACACTGAATAACATCGGTCTGACAACTAACAGCTCATGTATGCAATCTTAATGAAACACAGCCATGTCATTATAAAGCATTTATAATACAAAACCCATTTAATGGTGAGTAAAAGAGAATTATGGCAAGTGAATGGAAACAGATACCGTGTTTAATCATCGTAAGCAAAAAATGCATATTTTTTTATATTATTGCTAGTTAAATATCAGAGTATTCACAAAAAAGAAAAAAAACATTGCAGCAGGGCACTCAACGAGATGAACTAGCTGGCTGGCATAATTTGTTAATAAATATATTTATAAAATTGTTAATTAGTTTATAACTCTGTCAGAACGTCTGATTTTAGCTATTTACAATAACGATAATATTTAAGCAAACATTAATTACTACTTGGATGTGCATTACAAGTATATATGAAATTACTTTTATAGCATCTCGGCTGCAACAAGTTTTGAGTAACAATTATAAAGAATGCTAATAAAATGCTTCTTAGGTTTTTTTTAAAAACTTTACTTTTGTAATTTGTTTTTTAATTTTGCTGAAGATGCCCACTTAATATGCCATTTGCATGTCCATACTACTTTTTCAGTTGTGAAAGATTAAAGCTAACATTTGGGGCCCTTTCTCCATAACTTTAAGCAGAACAGAAGGATGGAACAAGCAGTGATGCATTTATTCCCCTCTAAAAAAGTACCATTTTCGATTTCCATATTTGAAAATAGTAATTCCAACTGAACATGTGATTCCAAATTGAAAGCTGATTTCCCAAACGATAAACACAAGCACAGACAAAGCGAGCCCTAGAATTGGTATTAATATTAATGCCATTGTGTTTCCGCTACTGGAACTACCCGACGAGGTTACTTTTTCCTCAGGTGACTTGCCATAATTTACGAGTCGAATTTTATGCGATATAAATTCCCTCCACCATTCCTTGATTCCAGATTGGGGCAAGGTGATAAACCCACGGAAAAGTCGAAATGGAAACGACCCAGTAGTTTGGTATCCGCGAAATATCTCATATATAACATCTTTGCCCAGAAATACTGGCTTATTTCTTTGACTAAAATTAGCGTGGAGAGCTATAGCGGTATTCTCCTCAAATACAGCCGCGGCTTTGTTACACGGGGCGATATACTTTGGAACAAAGTCATGATAGTCAAAAGTCCCGTCTTGCCTTTGTCTGAATGTCGTCCAACCATATGTAAGGCGGAATGAATTTTCTTACGGATGTCCTCAAAAGCAGGTTGGCAAATTAGTTTGAATTTCCCATTAGAGCACTCCATATTGAATCAAGCAGGCTGATCGATACTAATATCCTGCATGATGGGGTAGGCATGATCAGGTATGTTGACTGCGAATATTTATTCTACCGGTTATTTATTTCGTTTTTTTTTCGTTTGAATTTCGAAAAAAATATTTACCGAAATTATCTGCAACATGTACACCTGAAACTTAATTATCAACGCTTTCAAACATTTTGGTAAATCATGATAGACGTTTGCTTGACAGCAATATACTTATTTGTCCGTGTTTATCCATGATAGAAACCCTGTAAGTCAACTCAAATAGGTGTTATACGCTATCCAAATTTGTACGTATAGCAGTCGCAAATTTTGCAAGCCTTTCTGAAACAATATTTACTTACTTAACATGTTAAAAAATAAAGACGCTCATAATAATAATGTTATTATGTTCACATTGCTCCATACCGTTCTCAGGTCAATATTTGGTCAGCTGCAGAGTCCTGTTTGTACTCTGCACTATAAAACCTGGAGTATTTCTGCACTATGAAAACTGAACAAGACATTTTTAAATCCAATTGAGACACGAAAACGAAATTCAAACTCAAAAGCTAGCCGTATATAATTCTATCCCAAAATGAAGTTTTCTCTATTACCAGCCGTTATCGCTATTACCAGCTGCATGGTTAACCGCGGCTACTGCTACTGCAGACTCAAGAAATTTTATGAATTTTAAGCTAAAATTTTGAGTTATATTTCACACTTTATTATCGTTCTTCAGAACTTATCGTATTGATCTGTTGGTACAGTCTTCTAGCAAGCTAAAGGGATAAATAAGTTTGAGAAGTGCAAATGTCCGGCAACCTTTTTAAATGGCAAATGGCGGCATAAAACACCACGCAAAATGCATTTGCCAATAGGACCATTTACTTGAGTTTGGTGATTTGTAACAAAATTGCTCGAAACAAAAGCATCAAATTTGGACCTTTCTCCAAAATTTTGCGTGCAAAACTGTAAGGGCTGGTGATTGAGAGAATAAATCAGATAAACATCACTGTCATGATAAAGTATTCGCAAGGTTTGCTCATTATAACGAAGCTGAACTAAGTTCAGAAAATAACAACATCGATGAGCTTGTCTGTCCGTCTGTCTGTCAGTGCTGCATAAGCCGTATACTTTTGCCGATTCGGGCCACACTTGGCACGGTGGTACTAAAGGCCACTGGCAAGAATCCAATTGATTTTGATCGGGGTCATGGGGAAATTTTTTTATTTCGGCCAATTCAAACCAAACTCGGTACAGTGACATGATAGTTCACTTGCAAAAACTCCAGTTACCTTTGGCTCGTTTGGTGAACCCTAAGGATTAGAGTCAAGGGTCAAATTTTTTCTTTCTCTTTACTTTTATTTAGGGTGTTTCATTGCAACCCTTTACGGTTTCTCGTCCTATTTTGCTAATTTTTCCAGAGTTTTCTTTTTAGTTTTTCTTAGCATTTTCCATACTAGCTCTCATTCAGGTTCGTCATTATAGGTGTGGGTTAACAGTTTTTTGTATTTTTGAGAGGTCCTGAAATAACCTAGGATCGAGGGCATTGAATATTATATTATTGAATATTAAAGCCATATATAACATAGTATGTTGCAAGAATGGGGAAATGCCAAAAATAGGTTCTTGGAGTACAATTGGGTCATTTTCGTCATTTAGACTTAGTGTTTTCCTATGGTAGTGAAAATTTTCATAACTTCCAGCAAAATTACCAACATTAAGCTATTGCACCAAATTAGTTTTCAAGACTCTTGTCTTTGGAATGACTAGAAGTATAAATACTACTAACAGCTTACTTCAGCTTTTAATCAGATATGCAGGTGGGAAGGTAAGCTTCTTGGGTAAGATGTTGAGTTGGAAGGAAATCATCATGGCCGTCTTGCTTTTTCATTGGAGACAGGTAGCCTTGAGTATTTCGGAGACAAGCACAATCCTAATTTTGAGTAAACGGCATTAAAATCCGCAGGATTTCATACAATCTGCTTATTATGCCTCCTGAGGTAGGGTTGCTGTGGATTAACTGGGCCGGATTTAAGCTCCCTGGAATCGGGCTGCCTGTCACTTCTCTTGGTGCAGCACGGAAATTCTAGAGCACCATTGCAATTTTGCTAAACGACCTTGAAAATAAATGAAACTCCACCGATCGAAAACTTATTTTGTAATTTCCTCGGTGTATGTATGAGAAACCGTATCTGTATTTCTATCTTACAAACAACCCAGCGATTTATGATATTTTAAGTTGAACTAGTTGCCATTTGTTTAAAACTAGATGGGTGATGTTGTCATAAATTATAAAAACATAAGCAAGAAAGTATGTACTAAACCGCAGCACCGCAATTTCTACTGCCACTAGAAAAATTCCACTGAATGTGCATGAGCTTAGTTTTGTCCCGGATGTTGTGGACACGAAGACTAAAATAAAAACTAAATGTATGTTCACAAAGCCTAACGATCTTTTCACTCCGTTTTTCATTTAGTTTCTGGTGATTTTGCACGTACCCGTACCAAATCAATTAAAATGGGAGTAATACTAAAAGTTTTTTATTCTCTGGCCATCCTGTTGATAGCTATAAATTATTCATTTCAGGCTCCACCGTCGAATTCGGAGGCATACGACGATACTAACCCCGACGTATGAATAGTCACTCTTTTCTGTTTCATTTTAAAATCAGTAAAACATTAGTTTTGTTCTTCAGGACGAGGCAATGGCGCCTGAATCAGGGATAGAATACGTCGAGCTACATGAGTGCGATGAGGGCTTCAAGTACAGCACCGCCCAAAGACAATGTGTCGAAAAAACTAGTGACGATAAGTTATTTTGGATTGGATGACAAGTCGACAAATCAGGTGGGACAATTTGGATCGCTTCAGGGTACGGCCATATATTTTTTTCAAGGATTCCACCTCAATCAATGAAAGAATGTCAGGACGTATATTTTATTTGTTTATTCATTTACTTCAAACTAATCATTAGTAACATACAAGACAATTAAGCCAATGCGGAGAATGCATGCATAAATTAAAATTTCTAACAATTAAATTCATTCAAAAACATACAAAGTTTTAGCCCTGCATAAAATTGAAACGCTTCACTTGAGTCCTCTCAATAGCATTCCTGTCAAATGTAAGAGTGGAATAGACAGACTTGGTTCGGAGTCTCGGAAGGAATTGAAGAAAAACTCCTTTCGAAAGTACTTGAATTAAAACGAATGACTGAATTGAAAGACGTTGCAAGAGTTCTCCTACGGCAATGGAGTGTAATCCGTATATATTATATGCATATGAGTTAAAATTGTTGGATAACCTTGAAAATGGACGATTTAATACTATTCGCCGTCCCTTCCAAAATGATATTTTAAACATCACCGGTCATAAACGAATAACCCACTAGACAAGTTTACCGGTAGTTTCCTCACCTGCATTCTAGTCCTCTACTGTGGGATGTGGAAGCGCAACCAAGGCTTCACACGGTCGAAATGCATCCTTATGTACCTTTTGGGGAAACAAATGAAGCATTCAAACGCCTGTTACTTAAAAGAGCATAACACGACTACGCATTGATATGAAAACGAATAACGTACAACGCATTAGCAGTAAAAACGCATTGGACGTATAGTGCATTAGCGTAAAGTGGCATTCTAAAATTAAGCATTATGGAAATGAGGCGTTATAAACTAAGTGGTCAGAATATACAGGATACACAGCTTTAATTTTGTCACATTGTCAGGCATTTGACAACATGATAATGTAGCGCTAATTTCTTTTCTACTTAAATTTTTTTCTACTTTAATTTTTATTCTCATACTATAAATTTCATCAGCATAACAACTACACAACTTTGGAATCCTTGTTTATTTTCTTTGCCACAGTTCGAAAATTGCACAACAATACAGAGTTTCACAGTGCAGAAGGGTCAGCATATGAGAAAAGATATGACAACGTAAGACGGCGGAACACTTGGTTTTTTTATTGGAAAGAACGAGCATTTCTGACTGCTTTTCTCTGACAACTATGTCAAAGCGATTATGGGTAACAAGCCTCATTAGTTTCTTGATACAAACATATATCTTCCCGTTCCTTTTTCGGGAGAGTCATGTTTTTGCTTGTTACGAAGTTTTTGCTCTTGTTTAAGTAACTAAAATTATTTAAAACACTTTTAATGTGAAATAAGATGGAGAATTTTTTTTTACTCTGAACTAAGGCGAAGTGAGTTACCGAAAGGACCCCTGCGGAGTAAGTGCCAATATTACTAAGCGGTCAAGGTAAGCGTCCAGTTAATCATTGCGAACGGTGGAAGGTGATGTCAAGGGACAATCAGGCAAACATAATAGGAACCTGAAAACAAACTATGTTGAAAACTGGCGGCAGGGCAGGCGTTTTGGTCAACATCATGCTATGGGACAGGAAATATCAGAAATATATGAGTTTCAAAGGTGATCCTTTGAACTATGCTGTATCAGTACATCAGTGTCCACCGGTCGAAATGTTTCGCCCACTGGGTGAATCCAATTTCAAAAATTTAACATAGTTTAGCTTATAAGGTTCCCGTAGCTGACCTAGTTGTGTTTTGTACGTTTTTCGACCATTTTATTGTTTTGTGCATCTAGCAGAGAGAAAGTTTTGATGCAATTTTGCAAAAAGGCACTTTTTACACCAAGCAGCAACAAAACATTTGACAAAAAATAATTTCCGATTGTACATGTTACTCATAAACAAAAAAGCGTAATCAGTTTTATTCGTTGTCCAATTGTGTATGCTTTAAGTCTCAAAAGACCCTTATTTTATTTTACTAAACATCATAAAAAATCTACATAGAATAATCAGCACACGTGCTGCTTTTTGTTTCTTTTAGTATGCTAAAAATATAATTATTCTACTTTACAATTACATCCATTTGATATCGGAGTTCGACAATCTTTGACGCACGAATATGAAATTCGACAGAAATGCCGAATTTTCCGACGGGGTCCGGGTTTTACCATCTAATCAATGGGTTACCAATGCAGTAAAGGGAAAAGTTCATGGTTCGGCCACCCTTATACAACAAACGCATAGCTATTACGAATCCTTTACATACTTCTATTATAGCATATAATGTATAACCACATCCTAAAACCACATCTATTTCTGGATAATTTTGAACCTATTTCCCTCAATAATACTGCATTTAGTTGTCCTATCGATTTATTGAACCTCCTACATGGGGGTCGAAAGGTATCAAAAAGAGGCTTAACATGCCCCAAAACTACAAGAACACAGATACAAAAATTAGATTGCCTCACAGATATGACTGTTATGCGAGTTTCTTTCATTACAAGTCCATCAGGTCATCAATCTTTTCGTGCAAATTTGTTCTGTTAATCGTTCGTATGTACCCGCTCTCGCGGTGATCAAGGTGAGAGCAATCCCGGGAGAAGCAAAGAAGCAAAATGAAGGGCAAAGTACGTAAACGGCCATCACCAATTCTTATGCTACTCAAGAATAAACAGTTTTTGAGAAATTTCAGGTTAAACTGGAGTAATCGTTGGAGTGTAATGAAAAGTCGTTATCAAAATCCGGGATCCTTTACAACTAGTCAATTTGAAAACGATGATCCAGAGAAAACTCTTAAAGCAGTTACGCTCCCAATATCTTAGCTTGCCTATTTTGCTAAGTCTCAAGACAAATCATCTTATTGCTTTTTCTATGATGAAAAATTATGTCGAGTTAATAATCAAATGATTCAAAGTTTTATAAACCCGATTTTCTCAATTAAAAAGTCACATCCTTTTAATTTTTTATATTAAAACAATCAAACGAAGACGTTTTTGTACATTTCGTAAAGAATCCTTTCGTACTAACGGAAAAATGATCACTTATATTCCAAGGCCCCATTCTTGTCGTGTTTTCGATTTCAGGGATCATCTTCCGAGGCAGAGCTTCATTACGGCGCTCATGAAACTCCAGAACGTCAATTAGGAAGTGGAAGGTACGAATCTGAATCTTAAGATATACATATATATTTGTTTTAACAAGTGAAGACTTTGAAGGAAGAGCTAGCTATTATTATCGAACACGGTGACTTTTGTCTTTTATTCAAAGTGACTGCTCGTTTGAAATGTGTTTTCGCTACAAAATTTGTAACGATGACGTAAAAAGTTTCCATGTGACAGAATTAGGTTTTCTACAAATTCTTTTACGCCCAGAGAGTTTCTCAGATTCAATCTTTAAAATACAAGAAAGCTTTAGACATCAAATCAGTTCATTTGAAAGAAATGGTACTGGATATAATTTTTAATATACAATGATATCAGATATAAAATAGTTTCAAAGTAAAATCCACACCGTTACGATAGATGCATTTGCTTACAAAATAAATTACCTAAATAAATTCCTGATAACATAGGTGTTAATGTATTGGTGTACACCTTTATACCCAGCTGAATTACACGTTAGCGATAATCTTTATCCCTAAGCAATTGAAAAAATTGCTATTAAATATGAAATTGTACGTACATTTCAAAAAACAAATGTTATCTCACAGAAAGGCGAAGTAAAGTTTTAATGCCTGATCCTTATTCCACAACTTAAGACTTGACTTAAAATAAGAGGAGAATTTAGTCTCCACTCTGCATTATACCTGTGCCAGAATCAATGTTTGGGATGCACCTTTCCCCAAGTACCATTGAGTCAAGGCTCCTCCTATGATTAACAGCACGCCAACCACGATAGATAGTCTACTGTCAACGAAAGTAATTGCATGTTGAAAAGGGGATTGAAATGACTAGTGCTCCTTATTCCACAACTACAGATGTTACTCTTGTCTCCACGTTGGCTCATGAAGCCCCATTGTCTCTCTCTCGATGCAGTTTAAAACAGTAAGCAAGAACGCAATGGCTGTTTGACAGGTAATCCATTAGCTTAAACGAAATTTGCGAGAAGTTGACCGAAATCGAAATAAGTACAAGGAAGTTGCAACACAGAAAGAACACACAATATAGCCTGTTCTTTGTTTACACACATTACGTAATATGTCTAGCCTTTTTATCTTGAGTTCTAAATACGGGCCTCGGCGATAACAGCAATGTTCTTTGTGACTAATTCCTGAGAACGGGTCAACATCTAAGTGGCTAAATCACGCGTTTTTTCCTTTACTCGAGAAAAAATAAGCAAACTTTTCTACTAAGAAGACACAACAGTTTCTGATTTGCTTTCAATTTTTTTGGGCGAAGGCTTTCAGCTTTGAACCAGCCGATTTTTAACTGCCATCACCACATCGTAATCTCATCTTAATGTTATAGTGGCAAGTTAACCCACTTTTGCGGGATTGTTTACATTAATGTGCTTCAAGTTTGCTTTGGATACATTTCCAAAGCAATACCTTATTTAATAACAGCGTTACATTTTGCAGGTAATTAGTAACCACGATAATTAAACCCGAATATATATATTCCAAACTAGGGTCAATATTCGCTTCTTTTCAAAATCAATGTCCCAGACGGCATGGCGAGCATAAAATTTGACATGGAGGACTTGAAAAATTATAGCATGCCTCTATTTTAAACTCGTGTATAAATGTGATGTCTTTACGCACATATTTTTTATGTCGACGGTAAACAAATTATTATTAATTTGGTAATTGGTGGTAATTGGTAATTATTGATAGTTGGTACTGGCTTGTCGGTCTTGAGGTCAGCAGCTAGCTTCAGGAAAATTTTTAAATCTGGAGACACAAATACATTCTAATAAACTTTTTTAATTCAAGAAGTTCCTTATCGAAAATTCTTGGAATAATTACTTTGTTGTTGTTCCATTTGTTTTGGGATATAAGAATGGGTTTTCTTATCCCATTCTTGGAATTCGAGTTGTTGGAAGTTGAAATGCATCTGGAGGAGTCTAAATCAAGAATATTATTAAATCCTAAATGAAGATTCGGAGAACATCGCTATATTACTGAAAGTCATGGATTAATTTTTTATTCTTACCGAAATTATTACTGGGCTTTGGAAATGTTTGTTAATTTTGATGTAGTAAATATTTCACGGTTGTTTTATCACTCTCACGAATTTAGTTTTAATTTGAACACGCTTCTAAATACACTTCCACTTCAGTCTTTATCTTCTCTAACTGCCTACGAAATAAGTGAAATGTGTGTTAGCAACAGTGCAAAATATGATATAAACGTACGCAGTGTCATGACAACGTGAACCTGTTTCTTCACATCATTCATAATAACACATTCCATAAAAACACTTTATTGTCAACACACCTGCTGCCCATGACCGCACGTACGTCTGCAAAGCCAGGAAAAAAATTGTTGTGTGCTATACACG
Source organism: Akabosia matsudoensis (assembly GCA_019593645.1). Classification (NCBI taxonomy): domain Eukaryota; kingdom Metazoa; phylum Arthropoda; class Collembola; order Entomobryomorpha; family Paronellidae; genus Akabosia; species Akabosia matsudoensis. The sequence goes on along the minus strand of VICI01003108.1, from coordinate 2,908 downwards.
TGCATCTTGCTCAGTAATCCTGTCGGTTTCGCTCATCCTTTTACGTGCAGGTTACTGTCTACAGAAAAAGGGGATTTGTCGCATATAAAAAGAAAACGAATTTAACTTTACATATATTTGTATCGGACACACATGCGAAAGCGTAATATGTAAATGTAAATGTCCGATTACAACATTTGTCGAGTAACGTTTCTGGCTTAATTTTTATACGGCATATCCCATTTTTCTGGATGCAGTCGCACATCCTTGTACGATGAGAGCTAGCCAAAAAAAATTCTGCCACTTCCTGGGTTTTCCAGAGTTAGAATTTATGAAGTATGAAACTGTATAAATGAAAGAAATTACTTTTTTGTTTGAAACGGTTTTGATTTGGTGTAACAACACACGCAACTAAATATATGCCATCGAGGTACACATTTTATTTGTTAAAGCAGCCGTGGTAAGCTAACAATATGAGCGACAGGGCATAAAAATCATTTTCATGCGGAGGCTAGTTCAAATCAGCTTGTTTCTTTCAGCATATTAGTTTTCAATTTTGTTGAAATTGTGAAATTGCAAATAGAAACATGATTGTTCCCATTCAATATTATTACCAGTGACGCCACGCAAGTGGAAAACTTGCAGTCTATGGCATTTACCGTTAAAACATGTTACCGTTCACAAATAAAAGTACCTTTCACAGTAATTCATGTGCACGACACTAAAATAGAAACAAAAAGGCAATGCTTCAGTTTACTAACGCATGTTAGTATTTAACAGGTTAAGCATTGTGGAGCAACAGCTTCATATGGTTGCTTATAGCCGTCCATAGCTCGTGTCAAGGCAGCTTATTATTTCCGAATTTCAAATCAATATGTCGAATAATTTACGCATTAATAATGGTTAAAAATACCTCACGAACATTTTAAATTAATATTCACGTCCATTACATCTTGACCCGTGCCAAATACCAATGAGAATACCTACATAAAACAAGAATGNTAATTTACGCATTAATAATGGTTAAAAATACCTCACGAACATTTTAAATTAATATTCACGTCCATTACATCTTGACCCGTGCCAAATACCAATGAGAATACCTACATAAAACAAGAATGCACACGTATGTACAGGGTGGTTCGTTAACATTGCACCAATCCCCCATTTCGTGTCTCGTCATCTAGAGTCCAGTCCAACTCAGTTCGATTTGGAAGTGCACATACGGCCCTTTTAAATACGAAAAAGAAAATTGTAAAAACAACGAAAAAAGTGCTGTCAGATAGTTTTCCAGTAATTATTTGATGTCAAAGTCAGTTAACCACGATACAATGCTTATGAGCTACCCTGTATTTTTGGAAAATTTCATTCATATCTACTTTCTACTATCATATCATTGCACTACATCTGTATATTCTATTCTGAACAACACAAAGAAAATTAATAAGTCTGGGTAACTTAACTGTGATGTAACGATCGAAATTCGCAGATTTAACCTTTTTAAAATGAAGGTACATGTGCTTCCCAATTCCCAACTACCTAGCATAAACGTTTCCTTCTTTTATGCTACATGATGTGGTATCAGATCGATGAAGACATGAGACTAATTTGGAGATAGCTGACCGTTGCATTTTTTCCAATATTACCCTATTAGCGTCAGTGAGTTTAACCAGTTTTGTTGCGGGGGTGTAGCTAGTCCTTCAGTACTTTCTCTAGAGTAATTAGCGTAAAAACATGGTGTGAATATAACATCATCAAAGAATTTTGCACGCATCCTTTGTCAGTAAGTTTTGAAGTACTAATAGTAGTTAGTAATTTCGAAAACAGGCCCAATCAAAATTCTGTCGACGCCGATAGATTATTTACTTCGGGGAAAATGGATAGAGAGTCGGCATTATGGATATAGTGTGGACAAAATGGATAGAGAGGGGACAAATCTATAGAAAAGGGGCAAAATGAGCACAATTTTTAAAAATGGAAAAAAATTAAAGGATGGATAAAAGGCGAATTAATGGGGCCACTGTACTTTATATTAAACAGTTACAATAGTTTTTGGTTTCAAAGTACGGTCTAGTCCCCTTAATTATCATCGTTGCTTTGAAGGCCGATATTTCCAAGCGCAGAACCACCAGTCAGGAGCAGAAAGAGGAGGTGACGCGATTTTCAATTAGCAGACGTTACTCTTTTTACATATGCGCAATCAGGACAGCGGACAGAGGTTATTTTGTGCGAGACTCTCGCAATGAGAGTAGGTATGTTCAGCTGTCAACTGATGATAATAGGCTGCTTGCTTGCAACTTGTAAGTCCGAACCACTGTATTTTTCGTACCTTTTTGGTGGCGAGAGTTACCGGCAAGGTCCGAATGCAGAAGGTACCTTTTTAGTGCCTTTCTATTTCTATTTATATCTGGGAAACCTAGCATACCTCAACAATAACCATATTGCTTGATTGTGTATTTTATTTAAAAAACAGGAATAAATCGGAAACCATATGTGAAACAACAATTTTGTTCGTTTTTCATTCTTGTGTAGTAGAGTAAGGAGGAAGGTCCACAAGTGTTTCCCAATTTCTCGACCAAAAGTCTTCAGTCTTTTTCAAGGGTAACAATTGATTTTCATTCAATTTTATCGATTTTCATTCTGTTCACGGTTGACATAAATATTTTGTAAAACAGTTTTGAAAAGTATTAGCGAAAGGATGTCTGACAAACAACCGGCATCTTTTTTTGGAGACGGCACATCGTTCCAAGCTCAAGTGTGCCAGTACTTTTTGGAGGAGGGCTCCATTCAAGTTTCAAAGTTTATAGAATGGCACACTAAGAAGGGACTACAGCTTGTCAGCAGCCGTGAAGACAACTGTTCAGAACTTGATTCTCTTCGAGAAGCACTAGAACGCGAGGAAACTATTAATCAAAACTTAAGGCTAGAG
>VICI01003107.1:0-14240 GCA_019593645.1 Akabosia matsudoensis | reverse complement strand
AAAAACAATTTGATTTTGCCGGAATTAATTTGAATTCAAATAAACTCTATGATTTCTCCTGAATGCGTATATTTTAAATGGGGAAAATTTTACTGTGAAGTCACTGAACAAAACCCTTAAGTCTGTTGCTGCAGTTTAATGTTCATTACCAAGTAATAATCATATGCTTTAGTCCAGAAAGACATAATTTGTGTTCAATATATAATTTGGGAACGAACATTAAGTGAGTTAATTGTACGATGACGCATTAACAGCGTATTCAAATTACGTCAACATTGTTCATAATTATTTAAACATGGTCTTACTGCAAAGCGCATCGTAAAAAACCCGACATAGGGCTTATACATTCCACCCTCAACAATATTCTCAGACAAATTATCTCTTATTACACTTCAATTAAAAATTACGTTGCTGAACATCTTTATTGCTCGTCAATGTTAAATAAAAGTTAGACACATTTTGCACCACATTTCGTTTTTAGTTATCACTCCTTGTGCGAACTACAAGCCAGTTCGCATGTTTTTATATCCTGATTTGATTAATCTTTGAGCGTGTGAATTTTCGCTCATAGGACAGAGTATCTACGAAACTATGTAAAATATCTTTCTAACGCTCATATACAACCGCAGTTTCACTTGCAAAAGTTCCTTCAGGGAACGATATGTACGAATCATGTTTAAATTATGTTCATTACAAATAAAACGAGAAATGGGTTTAGCAGATTCCATAATTAGGGAAACAGAGCTAAAAACTTATTTCGATCTATTCTAGACTTTTAGATAGCATCTGAACTAATTTTAAGTTTGCTTCACGCTGAAAATTTCGTCCTTAGTATCTACCAGTCCTTCTAGAGAAATAGTTTGTGTCTGACAGAAACTCTCAACTGTTAGATGAAATGTCCATCCCGGGATTTTTAATTTTAATTGTTTTATTCCTCGTTGGAATCGCCAGCATTCCCGTATTTTTATACCGACAGATTGTCATACTATTGGCAAAGTATTTCCGGCCTGATCTAGGCGAAATTTGTTCCGGATTAAGTGCCACACTTTCGCTTGATTATTTTGCAAGCACATCCCCACGAGCCAATATCGTTGTAACTTTAAAATCAATCGGTAACTTTTCTACATCTGAATTCCGTCGAACTGTTTAAAAAAAATGGATTAATCGGCGACTTTCCTGTGGAGATTATTATTACGAAAAGTTTCAGCAGTATCCTGTGCGATGGATGGGATTTGTGTTTTGGAAGAAAGTTGACAATTTTCTAATCGAAGACTACATTCGTACGCTTCCTGACTGCGATGAAAGTGCGCTTTCCTTAGCTGTTGAGGATGTCCTCAACAGTTCTTATAAAGCTGGGCAAAGTCCTTGGGAATTTTACATAATCGAAAACTTTCGCGGCAGCATAAATCCGGCGGTGAAATCAAACCAATCTGAGTAGAAGGAATAACCCGGGATACGCTTATGCCCGAATGTCCGGATCCGCCAAAACTTGGTGTCGACTTTGCATATTACGTAAAGCACACATCTGTGCTTTACGGCAACGTTTTCCCAAGCTCATGCATGCATCATGACGAAACCTGCAAAGCATAGGAACAAAAAAAACAGTGAGAAGCAGACTAGTTCAAAGGAACAATTAAAAACATGTCGGACTACGTAAAAATGGTAAGTTATAAAATCATACATTTATTCATCAATTAATTAAACCAAAATTACCTTTTTTCTTTTGCAGTGTGACGCCAAGAAGGTCTGCACGGACTGTGCGGACTCAATCTGTAAATGGTTGCTGGAGGGACGATTGGATCCAGGGAGGTGCCTGTACTGGGAGGAAATCCCTGACGGGAACATGTTTAAGGTAAATTTTAATTAAAAAAACATGATAAAAAACATGCAAAATTAGAAAAAATAAATAAAATAAACGTTTCCTTTTCTGTTGTAGGTTGTCAACAAGCCAGATGATTGCCCGCCAGTCCCGTCTACTGTCGCTCCACCCACGGCCCATCCGGATCCTTCCACGACGCCAGTTCCATTCGACGGATTAGGTACCTGAAAACAAAAACAAAAATATATTAATAGATTAATTAATTGCTGATTTTGGGAATTGTTTTGTCTTTCAGGAAACGGAATTTACCTTTTATTGTTCGGAATCGCAGTCGTCGTCATCCTCATCACTTGCGCGTCCGTTGGAATTGTGTTTTTCCGGAGGGGAATGGAGGGTTGGGCGTGCTGTGCCCTGTTCCAGGACATTCAACAGGGATTTTTGCGCTGCTGTCGCCGTCAACAGCAGCCACCATTACCACCGACCACTGTGGAAAATCCCTGTTATGAAGAGAATGTCCTGGACAGGGAGGATCACGACATTAACCTCGACATTGAGAGGGAGAGGGCTGAGCGTCAGCAGCTCGACTTGGAGGGGCCAGTCAGGAGCCCATTTGAGGATCCGGGTTGGGTCGCGTTCCAGGATTTGGGTACTCCTGACGTCCGACATCGACCAGCATCTGATGAGGAGGAAGAGGAGGAGCTCTACGCAAGGGTGTCAACCCCAAGGCAAGTGATTGCCTCCCCCAGTGTAGCCCCTGTGGCAATTCATTCTACCCCTCGGGGTATGCAAACCCGCTCAAAGAGCGGTATCATTAAAAAGGTTGTAAGGTTCACCCCCGAGTGAACTTGTTTTTACGTTTCCATTTTGCAACAATGTTTAATAAAAATTGAAATAAAAAAACTTATTCAAGGGACGACAAAAATATGCAACTCTGGTCCTCCAAATTAAATTATGCGACTAAAATTTTGATGTTTCTATTAAAATAACTTGCACAGAATCAAGGTTCGACGGGATTCAACTAATTTTCGTTTCAATAAATTTATGAAGCATGTTTATACAACCATATGCTACGATGAAATTTTGCGAATTATGCGATTCCAAATTACAAATTTTGCGAATTATGCGATTCTAGTTTCAAATTTTGAAATCAATTTTTGTTCGAATTTCAGAATAGCCAGCCATTCATACAACTGCATTTCATGATGCGAAAAGTTGCTACAGATGCGTTTGCTCGTCCATGAAGTCATAAAACAAAGTTAATTGATCATCAAATCCATCAAAACTCCATTTAATTTTATAAATACAAAAGTTTCCATAGGCTTTAGCCATCGCTATCATCCCGACGTTCTCTGAATACAAGTTATCCTTTTTATACTACAATTATTTTCGCTTGACGTCATGAAATAAATATTACGTTTAAAAAGATTCAACGATTTGTAAACATTGACGACGATTTATCTATGCCAAATTTCATGAAAATACAACACTGCAAATTGGACTTAAATTCGTTGGAGAAAAGATTTTTATGGCATGTTTTTGATAATGTCCTCCATTTCCGCGTCAGAAACATCCTTCGCATCGTCGTCAATTTCATCTTCATCTCCTGAAGACAGATCAGATACGCAGAAATCAGAGTCGTTGACTGAAAACTCAGAGTCAATGCTTATGAAAGACTCGTCAGAATCAGAATCTGACTCGGATCTCGTGGAATCGGATCGGATTGTTTCTCCATCTGTATCCGAGTTTTCATCTGAATTAGTCCGTGTGTGTTCCCGTCGAATCGCCCAATCTGCCAAAGCGGCATGGCAGCCACTAAGGTTTTCCTCTGGCTCCCAAGTTGATGCATCCCTGCAATGAAATCAATATAACGATTTTTACCTGGTTTAAACAATAGCTTCTAATGTATGAATAATCGGCTGATACCTTGACCAGTTCTTCCACTGCACATAATAGTACAGTTTACCGTTAAACACCAATTCGTCCAGAATTCGTTCCAGTTCGTAAAACTCTTTGGCAGCCATGCTAAAAAATACACGTATAATTTAATCAGACTACTTATGAATATCAAGAGTATGGTTTATTAATAGTATTTGCTCGGGATTAATAAAAGTCAAAGTATTTACAAAGATTTGCTGTAAGTTTTGTGTTACTAAATAGTTAATATGCTTTACAATTCTTGTTTTATCTATAAGCTACGGCGTACTCTAGTGGAAACGACAAAGTTTGAATTTCTTAATTCTTATTGGTGAAAAATCTTTTGCGGAGTTTTTCAATCTTTTCTTGTTCACCATGCAAACAGAGCGCCCTTTCAACCTTAGCGTTTCGTGCGTCAAAGCACTTGTCCATACCATTTAGCGTCTTTGTGTAAAATTGTGTGAGCAACTCCAAAAACATTCCGTTGATTTGGTAGTACGATCGAACAAGAGGAGCGATGCGTGCAACGTAAGCCATGTATAGGTCTGGATCAAACTCGTTCCGTAGTAGACATGATCTGGTGTCGTGAAGGTTTACAAGAAATTTAAATATGGCTTCAACTTTATGCATGAAGTACTCATCCTTGATGATGTCAATGTCTGAGGTAAAATACAAAGTAATTAATTGGGAAATAAACAAAAAGTAAGTCGTGCTGCATATTCCTTTAGGAACATGAATCCACTCTTCAATGAATGATCCTATTTCGCTCTCACTGCTGTATGCAATGCTGTGGCAGCAGGTCCAATCCGTTGAAAAACCGGTGTTGTAAGTTTCCGTGTCGCTAGAAGACTTTAGTTTTGAAACGATAGTAGATACTCTGCGAAAAGTTGATGAATCTAAAAGTGTTGCTTCCGAGGACTTGACGTCCTCTAGAAGCAATGTGTTGCTTCCCTCCATGATGAATACCTATGTTACAAGATATTTGTTTTTTAGTTTCAATCAAGGCGTAACGGAAAATTTGGTTAATACCTCTTTTCCTTGCGAATGTTTTCCAATACCGTGTAGAGCTCCATAAATTCGTCAATGTCAAGAGTGCAACACGGACCCTGCCAAGAACACACCCCTTGGTTGTTATACATCTTGAATCTATCCGGTATATCCATTAGAAGGCGAGCATGGAGTTTGAAGTTTTCGTTCAAGTAGAGGCGCATTCTCAAATTGTCTGCTTTGATTACTAAGGGAGAATCCCAAAATTCATCATGGCACAATTTACCGTATTCGGTAACTTCTCGCATTCGGGGGAAGTAATATTCGTTGTCACGATCCAACTCCAGCTGTCCAAGGAGACGTTCCATTTGTGAAAGTAATGAATCCAGGCTTCCAATCAAAAACTGGAACACAGTACGACGGCGGTCTTTTTTATTTATCTTTGCCATGTAAACGGTTCCATTAAACGGCTTAACAATAAAATGCTCGTTCACAGGCATGATAGCTTTGGATGGGACCCAGAACGTGTCTCGTAAAAAAAATTTTGGGTCGTCCTGTTCCTCAGGTTCAGTTCGTGTAAAATTGGGCCGATTTTTTGTCCAATTGAACGTTAGCTGCCCTGCATCAGGACGATCTGGCCTGCTTAAGCGTCGTGGCTGTTCCTTGGTTTGCCAAACGCTGGGATGAGCATATGGTGCAAATCGACTGACAGCAGAAGGTTTACACAACTTCCACTCGTTACGCCCTTGAGCCATGTTGATTCCAGAAGTCGATTCTGCAAAGTTTCTTGCGTAAGCGTCACGTTGTTCTCCGACACGTGTATGAGATTTGTAACTTGTTGATGGACTATTCATTCTGCAGTCTGAATAATCGTTTCGTGCAGAGTGTTCGATAAACCTGCTTGACCGCAGGTTGTCCTCCAAATGTTTGTCGTGCCTTGTTCCTCTTCCTTGATTGGATGGCTCGCCTTTGTGTCTCAATTGATTGAATCGCTGGTTGTCCTCCAAATCTTCTACATGTCTTGATCCTCTTCCTTGTTCTGATTGCTCGTCTTTGTTCTTCAAATGATTGATTGCTTTTTCACGCCCCTGATCAACCAGTTTTTCCAGAAACGAGTCTTTAACAACTTTTTCACCTCTTGGCCTCGCACGATTGTAGGAAATCATCAGTGTTTCGTCAGATGATTCATCGCCTGTAGATTCAGAAAGATAAAGATCTGAATTTAGCTTTTGCTTACAATCCTCAGTTTCAGATGTGGAAACGTGGTCCCTTAAATGCTCCATGGCAATTCGGTGTTGATAGATGATTGTTTGATTTCAGATCAGAAGATGTAACAACTCAAGAGTCAGAATCAGACTGCGAATAGAACCAGGAAAACCTGCTTTTATAACTATTCAGGTAATGGGTGTGATTGAAACTCGCGAGCGTGTGACGTGGCAGCAAACCGAACGTTTCTAATTCCGCATTCCAAGGCGCAAAACATGCTCCGTGAATACTACTAAAAAACAAGTAGCGTCGGATTGAAAGTCCGCATTCCATGTCATACCAGCAGAGGGACAAAGACTGAAACCAGTTTAAGTCTAATCCCGATAAGATGGAAATTTTAGGAGAACGTGAGATAGACGCCAAGTTTCCATTCCATGAAGCAAGAGCAAAATATGCGCGTGAGCTAAAATACTACACTGGGTATCTGAAAGTGATGAAACAATATGTAAAAAGGACCCCATTTCCTTATTGGCTTCATTTGAAACCAAAAACACGATGCCAGGATGAAGCCATGGTCATAGTCCGAGAAGCAGTGAGCGAGTTAAGACGGGGAAACAACAAACTTCTGTTTTTCTCTGGGGTCGGAGGAGTCGGCAAAACAAATCTTTACTTCCATATCTGCAGCTACTTTTCCCAACAAAATATTGATTTTGAAGTGATTTCTGCAGTTGCCTGCAACACATTTGATATTGGGGGCACCACAGCCCACGCTTTTCTCGGATGGCATCAAATACGAAAGCCATACAGTGAGTTGGTGCACGCGTACGTTTCCCCTCGTGTAAAAGATAGAATTCGGGCAGTTTCAGCAATCTGCATTGATGAAATTTCCTTATTCGGAAGTTCACTTTTTATTAATTTTTTAAAAAGAGTTTGGCGGATCAAGTCTAAGAATCCTCCAGACGTTATTACAATTGAAAACCTTCCAGTTCTTTTAATATGTGCGGGGGATTTTGCCCAGTTATCGAGTCCTGGAGACATTCCGTTATGCGCGCCAATCAAAGAGGATTATAGTGAAGACGTGAAGAGTGCTTTAGCCATATTTGCCAAGGCGCATTTTACGAAGGAGCTTGTAACAAACGTTAGGCAGAAGGGAGACGTGATTTTTCAAAAACTCCTTCATAATATACGCAGTGATAACGTGACAAGTGAAGATATCGCCCTTTTGAATACGAGACTTGACATTAATCAGAGTCAAGAAGTACTTGATGAGTTTTTTCACGAAATACATTTATTTCATTCCAACTCGCTGTGTGATTTGTGGCATCGACATTATCTTTCAAAGTTCGAAACCCCAATTCGTGTAGTTAAGGCCCAACTTTCGCCCCACTGTGAGGATTGTGCAAGCCAGTACAAAACCTGCTACTTGGGAAGAGATGTTAGTGTTACAGTGACAAGAAACATTGTGACTGCTGCCAACATAACTAATGGTTCCCCTGCCAAAGTAGTCGATTTATATTATGTTAAAGACGATGATGAATTGCCTGCTTTTGTAACAATCAAACTAACTTCAGGATACAAAGGTCCTTGCCTTGATGAAGACGGAAGTGTTCCAGTTAGCGTTATTGAAGAAGTGAACTTTTGTGTCCACTATCGTCGCAAATACAAGGCGAAATTCTTTCCTCTGTTGAATGCAAACGCGTTAACTATTTTCAAATCCCAAGGGAAGACAATACAAAAGCTTTTTATCTGCTTTGATGGATTTTCGTTTAAATCCAAGGAAATCTACACATCGCTGAGCAGAACCACTCGTCTTGATGGCCTTATCATTAACTCAACGAAACCACTCAAGGACTATTTTTTTCGCTGATCATGGTCAGAAAGTTTTTTTTCTGCGCAATTTGTGACTGTGCATGTTGTTTTCAATGCAACCACTCCTTGTACCCCGGAATTTGTCAACTGTGTTCTACAAACAGCAAGTTTTCCAACCCAATACGTATACTGAACAAGGTTCGAAAACTTCAAAGACTAGACTGTTTATCAAAAGTGGAAGAGTTTGAGCTCTACACGTCTGGTGTATTAAATAAGAACGTAATTGGAGTTCAACTGTTTAATGAGTTGCGGGAGCACATTGTAAATAACTTTTCTATCGTCTAAGGCAACTCTGCCGTTTCTACTTTCAAGGTAAGATGCCTTTAAAACTTAAACTCAATAAGAACTTCATGTGTGGCTTGTGTAATTTTGCCACTAACGAAATACCAAAACTCGAAGACCATGTCCAATCGGAGCATGAATGTTCCGACTGCGGACGAAGATGGTTCTCAAAAAAACTACATAATTGTTCATTTGAGAGGTCTGACGCGCATTTACAAATTGGTGGTTCTGATAACCCCATCATTGTCCCTCTGGACGTTGACAGGCAGCCGATCTTCAAAAATAATGCCAGCTCTTTTGGAAACGTTATATCCAGCTATACTTATAAATTTAGTCAAGATTATGCAGATATTGAGGAGGGCACAGACTCTATTATGCAGCCATTGGTAGAATTGTTGTCACAATACTTTAATATTCACTCAGGGATTAGGGTTAAACTTGTTTACGAAATTCTGTTTTTTTCCCCTAAAGAAGGTAGAGATTTGGTAAAAAAGTATCCGTCATTTCCTTTGAAAGTTGCGCATGTTAACTTTTTGGAGGAGACTCTGAAAAGCTGTGCAAATTATGTTTCCGCCTTATCACTTATTTTATCTCATGAAATTAGTGGGCTGATCATAAAGAAGTTGCTTAATGTTGAAATCGTAGTATTAGCGTATTCTCCTCGACTAGCTGAAGGTTATCTACCCATTGGCGACAACTTGAGTGGTCGTCACGGTTTGATAAATGTAAAAACGAAAAATAACAAGTGTTTTGCTTACTCTGTTGCTGCAGCTGTTTATTATGATCAAATTAAATCGGAAAATGGTTATAACATTCATGAGGCAAAGGGCACTGAGCGACAGGCACTAAAACGGAGGCTAGAGAGACAATGCACCTACGATGATATGGTAAAGAACCTGAAACTAACAGATATTGAATATGGGGAGGACATGACAAACGTTGATAACTTTGAGACCGTGAATGATATAAGTGTCAGCATATTAAGATACAGCAAGAAATCTAATGATGTCGTGCCGTTGAGACTTACAAAGGTTTGGAAGGAAAAACATGCCTTCCTATTATTGATATCGAAAAAACATTTGAAAAAGAAATTAAGGAAGCATTACGCGGCTTCTTACCACTTTGTGGCGGTTGTAGATGTTGCAGCTTTAATGAAGGCGCGTGCCCAAAAATTTAAAAGTGTTTGTCGATTTTGTTTTGGCCTTTACAAAACACCTAATCATGAGCGACATTGTTACGAAAATGACTTTTCAAATATGAACTTACCAAAAACAAAATATTTCAAATTTACCGAGCTTCACCGCCTCTGTACTCCACACATTTGGTTTACCTATGAATTCCATTACGAAAAGAGGGGTGCAGATAGTTACGTTGGAGGATTTTCATTATTAGGTTTTAATGCTGATTTCAAACTGATTTATAAAAAAACGCATTTTAGTCAAGACGCGCTTAACGACTTTTTCAATTCGCTACTTTTAAATGGGTATTATTATTACGAAAAGCACGTCAGCAATCAAATTCCGCTAAGACCAACGAGCAGAAACTATGCAGAAATTCAAAATGTTACAAATTGTCCGATTTGTGGCATTGAATTTTCAAACGAGTTAAAGCCTGTATTTCACCATGATCATTTTGGAAGTCTAGTTAATGGGGAGGAACGATTAGAACACCAAAAGGGTGAAGCTATTGCATATATCTGTGGGCCATGTAATTTGCAAGTGAAGCCACGCAAGAAGATACTTGTGTACACGTACGGTCTATCACGGCATGTTCGGTATATGCTTAATCATCTTTCTAGCACGGGAGTAGAATCAATACATATTATACCCATGGGTTCCGCAGACAGTTACGCAGGACTGATAATTAATAATAAAGTGATGTTTATTGATATGGCTAATCATTTTAATGGAGAAAACTTACATAAAGTCTTTCAGTCAGTAAATGACGAGGATTTGCCGTATCTACACGAACTTGCAATCAACAAGTCAACTTTTAGTCTATACCGACGTGGTCTAGCCTATCCGTATGGTGCAAACGGTGTGCTTCCTGGTTTTGACGAATTCGTAGACCTTCGGTATCTAGACCAGTTAACAAGAGATGACTATGAACATGCATGTAGAGCTTTTAAAGAGTTGGGTTGTTCTGACCTTCGACAATACGCAGAAAAGTGTATAGAAGGTAACAATTACGGTCTAGCATCGGTTATAGCAACATATGCTAAGTTTTGCATGAAAAATTTTGATGGCCTAAACCCCATGTATGATTTTACAATCAGTTCGTTTGCATACGCTTGCATGCACCATGTGTCCAAGACAAGATACGAGAACCTGCTAGATGGAAGGATAATTAAAATTTTACGCAACTCGTTGATACCTGGGATATCTTTATCTAATGTACGGCGGCAAGATTTCCAGAGTAGGAGACTGGGAGATGCATGCACTGATTATGAATCTATTGAGTGTCTTTCAGTAGACTACAAATCCGCCTATGCGACAATAATTTCAAAAGATATGCCTGTTGGCAATTATCGTCTTTGGGAACAGAATGAAGTCCAGTCTGCAAACGTGACTACCCTTTCCGAGGAAGGTGACACGCGTTATATTATATGTTGTGATTTGGATTACCCTCACTCAATTCACGAAGCTACATCAGATCTTCCGCTTGCTTTTAATAAGGTTGACAGGGGAACACCTATTGACGCGTATTTTTCCAAGATCAAAGGCATTGATGGTTTTGGATTTGGATCATTGATTGATTTGTCACTTTTTGACAAAAAGCGGATTTGGCTACCATTAAAAAACATGAGATTGTTTGTCTCTCTTGGAATGAAACTTGCAACTATACACGAAATTATTTCATATACTGTATCTCCGCACTTGGAAAGATTTGCAAAAGTTTGTCAGGAAGGTAGAATACATAGCAAAAATAAGCTCTTTGAACGTATTTTTAAGGCTCTTCCGAACTTGTCTGTCGGAAAAACTTCACAAAAGACAGAGGCAATTCGAGTTGTTCTATCCACAAAAGAAAAATCCACTCGACGGTTACTATCTAAAGGTTCGTTTGTTGATGCCTGCCCAATGAATGAGAATCTAGCGTTAGTCTACATGAACAAGAAAAAGCGTTTGCAATCAAGAAACATACTCCTCGCATGGTACGTATTGCATGAAATTTCGTATATCTTGTACGAATTTTACTACCGAAAGGTTAAATCTGTTTGGGGTGACAGAGCAAAGCTTCTTTACTCGGTAACCGATTCGCTGATCATTAGGTTGGATAAGACGCCTAATTTTTACAACGACTTAGAAAAATTACACGATACACTGGACATGAGTAGCGTTCCGCAACATATCTCTTTGTACGATGCATCTCATAGGGCATTATATGGACGTTGGCGCATAGAGCATATGTTTGTCCGTCAGTTTCTCTCACTTAGGCAAAAAAGCTACTCTATCCTTCAAGTACAGGTTGAATGCGAGCATGGTGAAGATATCTCATGCAATATATGTCACAAAATTAGAGGTATAAAAGGCAATCAATGTGATCACCAGCGATATCTTTCCATTCTTAACAAAAAACAGAAAGGTATATTCCCTTTTCATCGACTTGGACACGACAGTGAAGGCAAAATCATTGTGCAGCAAACATCTCGACAGTTCATCTCCGTTAGTAATGGAAATAGGATTTGGCTTGACGATAATACTTCTTTACCATTAGGTCACTTTACTCTTAGTTCAGGTGGTCTGGGTCATTAGTTAAAAATGAGCCGAGGCTGGAAGCACGTTTCATTTTCAAGTCCAACTATATTCATAATTAAAGAAAACGACGCTGTCAGAAATTATAGAAAGCCATATTGGTTTTTCGTTGCTCTAGATAGGATGAGATTGGAGAAAAAGATATCAAAAGTTTTGCGTACGACACATAGAGAAACAATTCGTCAGCGTAATGGCACTGAGCAATAAGAATTACGATATGAGAATCCCCGCCTTCTGTCCTATCTTAGCTATTGGCCCAAGTAACGCAGGAAAGAGTACACTGTCGTGTAGGGTTGCACTAAACCGCGATCAAATTTTTGTCGAAAAACACAGAAAAGTGATAATTTTTTTTCAAACCAATCAGGAAATGTTTGAAGAAGCTAAGGAAAAGGATAACAAAATCGTTTTAGTCTCAACCAAAGAAGATTTAGAAAGGGAATTGGTTGATAGATCGTTAGTGATTTTTGACGACAAAATAATGTCCTCATTGGGTGAGGACAACAAGTTTGTTACGTCTTTCTTTGTTGCTAAATCACATCATTCAAAGATAACAGTCTTTTTTCAGTCGCAAATCTACTTTCCCACAAAAGGAAATATTTGGGCTTTGAATGCGTCCCATTTTGTATTATTCAAAAGTGCATACAAGGATAGCATTCAAAGGTTTCTAAAAAATTTTATCGATGGTGATTTTTTGTGGAGTGCATACAAACAAGCTGTTACTGATAAGCAATACGCTCATTTGTTTTTTAGCGTTCATGCAAAGATGGACGAGAAGTTAAGAGTAAGGTCATCAATTATTCCATCTGAGGGTGTACAAATATACCAAAAGCAGGATGATTGAAAGGATAGTATTGTACTTTGATTTTCTTTTTTCACTTGTTAAAAGTGACGGGGATCAGTTTCAGACACTCATTCGGAATTCAGAACTTGACGAGATCGTTGCAATTCATAATTGTTTGCATATCTGCAGCAAATTTGAAATTCCAGATAAAAAGCTTGCGAAAATGTGCAAGTTGAAGTGTATTGGTGACATACAACAGTTGAGAGATATAATGCGAGAAAACGAAGGGATTGTTAAAGATATTATTGCATGTGTTTTGTACAATATTACCTGTGCAACTATTAATCATGTCGTCGAAGGGCACTAAGACGTATTATCTCGTAGAAAAGGAACAGTACGAAAAGTTTTTAGGATGCAAGAGCGAAGGTGTAGCTTCGAAATTTCCGAAACGTCTTTCTGCAAAAATCAATAAAATTCTGAAGGTGCTTGCTGCGCTTGGAATTCAGTGGAATGCTTTGGGTTGTGTTAGTAATGAGCGCGGCTTACCAAAAGGATTAAATGTTCTTCACAGTTCAGCTTATGTCCTCACTGGAGAAGGGGAACCACCAGAAAATATCAAGTGTTTTTATCAGTTTCTAACTGGCAGGAAACATTTCAAAAAATTGCTGGAAAGCATATCGCAAAAAGTTAAAAAAGAACTTAGAAGCAGTGTTTCTAAAAGCAAAAAACAAGCAAATGATGGCCAACAAGAAGGAAGTTCAGGACAGGAAGAGGAAGACGAAGAGGAGGAAGATCCAACCAGTAGCCCAGAGCCTGACACAGCGAGCTTGGATGAATCTGAATGACAAAAACTCTCTTCTTAGCCTTACAGCATTTGCCAAAACGAGAAAAACGCATCACGACCTCCGAGATTTAGAAAAGACTCTGAGTGCCATTCCAGCATTCAGTCGAACTCGTCCACTACGACGTACGTTTTTACGTCCAGCTTACATAATTCATTCCCCAAATTACGCTTGGGCAACAGATTTGGTTGAAATGCAACACAAGAAACTAAATGGTGGAAACAGATACATATTAGTGCTGATGGACATGTTTAGTAAGAAGGCTGCGTTTGAAGGTCTAAAGAAAAAAACTAAGGAGCTCACCAAGACAGCTTTGGAAAAGGCAGTTAAACGACTTTCTAAGGGATACAAACATCTCCCGTCCTATATTTTAAGTGATTACGGCAAAGAATTCTCCAACTCAGCAGTCCGGGCGTTCTTGAGGGAGAAAAATATACAACACCGTGTCGTTATGACGGGCTTCAAAGCAAGCCAGGTAGAACGCCTTAATCGTACGATGAAAGACTACTTGTTTAAGTACATGGCGTTAAAGGAAAGTAAAACCTGGTTGCCAGCTCTTAAACTGTTTGAGGAGCGATACAATAATACGACCCATTCTACAACCGGATTCCCCCCGAACAAGGTTAATGAAGCCAACAGTGGTGATGTTTTCCGGAACATGTACAAAAGGGTAGTCCAGACACCAAGAAAACCAGCCCGTTTCCAAGTTGACGATACTGTAAGAGCCGTCAAAAAACACAATATTTTTCAAAAGAAAACGAAACCCATGTACAGCAAGGAGATATATA
>VICI01003106.1:0-14243 GCA_019593645.1 Akabosia matsudoensis | reverse complement strand
CCTTAAATCCGTAGAATCTAGCGAAAATAAAAAATATAACAAGGAAAGGCTTAAACTACTGTTTGTTATGGCAACCTGTGAGCTGTGCGGGTGGAGCTTAATCAATGGAGTTTCTTGCGATTAGATAGGATTAGGCTCCACCTTTTCAGTTTGCTTTTAATATCTCCAAGAATAAACAGGGTTATTTTTCAAATAAAGAATCGGGAGATTTGCTTACTTTTCCCATTGAAATATTTCAAAAAAATCCACCTTTCCACCAGAAGGAGAAGGAATCATTGTGAACGAATCAAACGCACGACAAAACTTTCGTTTTTCAAATACTTAATGCGGGTGCCGAATGTGTCTTGATCACGAGAAACAGGAAAGTTTCGTTACCGAAACTTATCATTTAGTACGTTTTAATTTAATTTCACTTAAACTTCAAAGATTTCCTGTTGACGGTGTGGACACTCAGTGTCCTCGTTGGAATGGACGTTTCATTAATATTCCAAAATTTAATGATCCGACACAATCTATGACGGTGTTGTCTTTCAGATGGCATGATGTCTTCTACAAAATTCTCGAAAACTGCTTCCACGAGAAGGTTTGAAACATTGTATAAAGGAGGCATATCACCAATTCCTGGGATTTCTTTGCAATCTTTTCACAAAATTTTCTGCATTTGTCGGCCGTTTTCTCAAGTAATGTTTCGTAAGCAGAACCACCGGTGCAAGGGATGATCCTTTCACTTTCATTTTCTCCTCATGGGAAATTTGTTCTGGACGAAACACATTTATTAATGCATTAGAACGGTCTATGTGGAAAGTACACAACATTCATGGACATTCCGTGTGTTTCGTGATGTATTAAAATCTTTCAGGCCGATAATACATATTCACATTCCTTCATCCTTGACTAGCAGTGGCATTTCACGAAAGTAATGAAATTGAAGTGAATTACTCGGTATCTCACTGATTTTCTTTATTACTATGACAGCTTGAGCACCTTTTGAAATCGCTAACATCAGTGTTCGAATGGATTTCGTACGAACAATAACAATAAAAACAATGAAATGTTGCTGCAAAACTGCGGAAAGATCGTATCTCCCCAGAACGGAGAATTTGACTGGAAACATTTCGTTGACTCGTGTTACTACATTGCAGAAAAATTTAAGCACTCGCAATTTCCTAGCCTCTAACCGTCAACTTGTCAACTATAACAAAACCGCGCACAAACAGCATTCCAGTTTATTGACTGAATATTTTCATAACCTGTTAAAATACTGTTGCGTTATGTAATATTCTCATAAGATTGTGCTCACAGTTGGCTACGATGGCACTTAAAAGTAATGACACAATTTTTATGTACCGTTCTTAGCGAACAAACTTAGTTTATTGAATTGCACTCACATACTTGTAGTATTTCGTTTGTGTACAAGTGCTGCAATACAGTTTTTGTATTATTCCGTAAAATAAAATGCATCATCAACTTTATTGCAGTGGGAAAAGTAGCAAATATAGTATGATCATGATCGTATTGCTAGAAAACCTTCTTTTCATCTGAAGTTGATGCTTTCCAAGTTGGCTTTCTAACTGTTATTATTATATATTGTTCTTGTATGTGATTTGGCAATTGGCACTTCTCACCAACTTAAAATATAATCACGGGATGCGAGAGAGGAGAACAACACAAACTTGAGTCCGTAAAATATGACCTAGAAAGAAAAGTAGTGATTTTTGCATTCTGCTATGATTTCAAATCACATTCAATATAAATGAACATTCTCTTGAACCAGTGGTTTTATATTTATTTAGTGGAAAAAATGAAAGTAGTTATTTTTCGTCGCTTCCACTTTGAATGGATACGCAAAGAAAGTTTGCACCAAGTGAAGGAAAATAGGCAGAGAAAGTTTTGATAACGGTGGTGAAACAAAAACAAAAAAATTATATGGCATCTGTATAGTGATTGGGACCAACTATACAGAAGCAGCAAAAGTGGAGGCAGTCAGGATATGTAAGGAAGGCTCTTTTTTTCTTTGTGTCGTTCGCTGTCTTGTTCGCTCCTTTCATGATGATTACTTGCACTTAAATTGTGTCTCACTTCTCACAGTGTATGAGCCAACGCTGTCTACTCTCAAAGTAGCCATGCATGAACAGTTGTGTGGTTACGTAGTAGTGCGTTTGTGCTTTTTCGTCCACTATTTTTTCGACCACACATTTTTTGCAGGTTTCGTTTTACCTGCGGAAAGCGATAGTGCTACATTGGCACCCTACGAGGGAAAATACATGACACAGGAGGATACCATGACTAAGTTTTCGCTGTCGTCATGTCTTGTATCGATCTTGCAATCCAGTCATCGAGGTGGACTTTTATAGTTATACTGCTATTTTTGAACTGCCACTGTAAAACTTTCATTGCTTTTATCTTTTCGAATGGGGCAAACGTTTCGCTTTTAACTTTTTTTTTTGCACTTTCCCACAATCCTGAACTCATCGAAACAGCGAGGAAAGCTTTGGATGCCGCTGCATTAACTTTTTTTACGATGGATTACATTTTAAAATAGAGACTTTGCTTTCACTCAGTCGTTTATGGTTAAAAAATATCTGCTCTATCATCCTCTGAGCTCACTTCAAGTGTGCATGCCGTATCAGACTGCTTGTCGACCGTTCGTTCACATTA
Source organism: Akabosia matsudoensis (assembly GCA_019593645.1). Classification (NCBI taxonomy): domain Eukaryota; kingdom Metazoa; phylum Arthropoda; class Collembola; order Entomobryomorpha; family Paronellidae; genus Akabosia; species Akabosia matsudoensis. Next base: position 11,585 of record VICI01003106.1, on the reverse strand, counting down.
CAACTGCGAGAAAACTCGGCTACAGTATCAATGATAGAAGTGGATTGGCTGAGCTGCTTTAACAATATCATGCTGCATAAGCAAACTAGACGATGGTGACTTATTTGTATAAAGTGGTGGCCCTATCGGAAAAACCGTATCAGTCAAGTGGTTTCACCCTGCTACTCTGTTTCGTATGAGTTACACGATTGACGATTCATTTCAATTTCATTGTCTTTATTTCCAATTTGAAAGAGGAAAAGATCCCGACAATTCGGCTCAAAATGTAATGTTATGTTTCCTTGCCCGAGGAAGCTTTTTCAAGAAATCATTTTTTTGCTGTTTTCTCCGTTTCTCAACATCTAAAACCCCTGTCACATGATTTCCTTTTACTATGAAACGTTGCAAGCAGTACAAAACGAGCAGAAAAAGGACATTCTATACAAATACAAGATGAAGTTACTACAAAGAAGCTGTCTACGTCAGGAACAGTTTTCTATGTAATGGTTTTTCTTTCCAGAGTGGTGACTTCATCGAAGTTCCACTTTAACTGTAAACAATGTAGAAAACTGGATACAAACAAGTTAAATATATATGTTCCATGTTGGATAGAGCATTTTTTGAAAGCTTCAAATAATGCACACATATAAACAGCTCCTATATATGCACTGTGTGTCAGTCAATGTTTTCTGTTGTTTTTTTACAGTCCAGCTTGCATTGCTCTAGTATTGCACTAGGATTTGCTGAGCTCAGAAAGATATGAATGAATGGTTACGTTTTTATTAGACAGCTAGCTATGTTTGCGCTTCTTAATGTACATGGTCTTCAACCATAAAAAATTCCTAAAGTTTGGAGTAGGGATAGGCGTTGATCATAGTAAAAGTTAACATAAAGTACAACTTATTTGTATATTCAAGCATCAAGGTATAAGACAAACTTTCCGATGTTAAGCTAGGAGTTCTTGAACTATAACAGCATATACATAATTTCTTCACGTGTACTTCTATACCCCAATATACGTCGCACCAAAAAACACTTTTTCGTATGTATTATTAATATTCATGAGAGTTATGAGGTTAAACAGCAGAAAAACTATGAGGGTGGGAACAGTAAACACCCATGTTTTATAACCCGTCTGCATAAAGGTGGTAAAACCACTTGAAATTACATTCACAAACGTCTTATGAATTGGAACTTGGCACGAGTCGAGCAACATGNCGTCTGCATAAACGTGGTAAAACCACTTGAAATTACATTCACAAACGTCTTATGAATTGGAACTTGGCACGAGTCGAGCAACATGACACGGCAACAATGCTTCTGTTACCCATAAGAAAGTACGAAAGAAAAAACTATCCATACAGGTCTGACAGGCACGCGAATTGGTGAAAGCTGTAGTGTAGAGCCAAGAGGAAACTACACAGACAATAATAGTTTTTCATTGATATAGTATGCAATTCATAGAACTAAAAATGCGAATAGGGTCTTTTAATACTAACAGTCCAATTTAAGCTCTAACGATGGTATATACGAAGGGCAGGTGCTGAGCAGCTAGAATGGCAACTCAGAGTAATGGAGGGTGTATTTTACTTAGGTTCGTTCAAATTTACCGAAGTTCCGTACACAAATTTCAGTCAAATTGATGGAATGGCCAAAAATAATGTCTAACAAATCATTTTTGTCAATATTTCCTTGTTTTGCTTTTTACGCCACCCTAATCCTCTAGACATAAAACTTTCCTCAATCCAAGCTTGGTGTGTTTGCAAATTGTCGTCTAATATATGGTCATAAACTGGATGATCGACAATGCAAATTAGAATGCTCGATGCTCTGTTTAAAGGTAATCTTTTTAATATTTATGTATTCCTTTAATCAATGTTTTCTGGATTTGATCTTGATGTTGTTTTTCAGAAACTTCCATACAGCCCCATAAATTAACTATGTTTTGGGAAGAACGAATTCTTAGGGCGCACTTTCTCTGACGACCATTCTCTTTGGTTTTCAAGATTCATGGACGCAATATAGTGACACAACAAACACGAATTTACTCTTTCATTATCCTCATCATGTTCATATTTAATATTATCAATCCAACTTGATGGCGAAATTAAGAGACAATCGTATAGATTGATCCAAGCAACAATTTTCGTAGTGTCCATTTTTAATGTCTCAACTTGCGACATGTCTAATTTTACACGCGAAATTTCCCCGATCCACTTAAACTGAACCTTCTCCTGCTATTTTCGAGTGGAAAAATTCAACATTTTCATAACTAAGCAAGAACTAAAAAGTGGGATACGTGCCATTTCCCCTTCAACGCTTTCTCTACCGCTTAATAAACTTCGGTATGTTTTCCTATGCATTCGGATGATTGTATTACCACTTCGCTTTTAGGCATCATAATCATCGTAAATGACTAAATTCCTCGAGTGAAACTTTAATAGGTAAGTTCCACCTTGTAAATGTTTTAGTCGTGGAAAGTGGAATAGTAGAAGTGGAACACGCTCATATAGCTGTCTCTACTCCTCACTCAACATTTTGTTTGCTCTTAACACGTTCATTTGTTACAGCGCTAACTCATTCCATGGATTATGTCCCTTTCCCGATATATCTTTCCGTATAATGATTATTGCTACAGAAGGGGGAAATTAAGCGCCATATCCACATTAATCCAGGAGCATAAGCTTCTTCAAAAGTAAAAATTCTGCTTCTCTCCCATCTCCGCAACTAACAAAGTGGAAACTGTGTCATCAAAAAACTTAACACACTTTATCCACTGGCAGGTAAAAAAGTGATGACAATTAAAACTGGTATTACAAGTTGAAATACTACAAAAAAATTTATGTTACAGCGTACATCGTACAACGTAATCGTTGTCTTCCACAATATTTTTTTATCGCACAACATACCTTGAGTGTGAGTTGTTGTTGGGATTTATTCTCTAGGCATAGTACAGATAAAGTCATTTTTACGTAAAAAAGAGCATTATGTCCAACCGCAATGATATGGATGGTCTAGTTTCTAGTTGTAGGCTTTGTTCGCATTGATGAGGATGCTTATTCATGTGTCCCTCTTGTGCTATTTACTGAAAAGCTGTCCAACATAATAACTAAGGAGCGTTCACAATTACCAGGTAGCCAAGTAATAGCTATAGCAAACTTAGCGCGAGCTCGTTGTTGTTGAACTAAATCAAATATTAATGTAGGATGAAATGCCATGCCACGTCTGTCTACCCACATGGCTATACTATAAGTTTGAAACGACAAAAGCGTGCTGGGCTCACCTAACAACTATCTTTTGGCTTGTGTCATCCCCAAGTCTGAATCGTTAGCGAGAGCTCCACGAAGGGAAGTTCTCAGTGACATGTACGTAGATATAAAAACGAGAAATAATATTGCTGGTAAAACTGGGATGGTTATGGGAGGAGTGATTTTAATTAAAGTAATAGGGATGGATTGTCACTATGAGTAGGAGAAAACCTTTCTTTCCAGTCCTAAACACTTGCATTCCACTCGAAAGCAATATCTCCATAAATGTTTGATTTTTAGCCAAGAGGTTTCCATTTGTATAAAAATGTTTTTTTCTTCAGTTTCAAAGGAATATGTATGGGCAGCTCAGTTTGTTCAATACATATATTGGATGAAATGAATTATGAATACGTAGCTGTTAGAATTAAAGCAGCTGTCTACCATTACAAGATGGTTATTTTTGGCGTAAAAAGTTTGACTTTCAGTTGGTATTATAGAGCAGGGCGTTCCATATCATTATTATTCACTGGCATAATAATAGGAGTATACGCTCATAAGTAATTCAATTACATAGGCTTCACCACAACTAAGAAGAAATACTTGCTTCCTGTTCTCATATTGAGTGGTTTAGAAACGGAATAGCAAAAGTGGATTGTACACGTTGACATCGTTCCTTGTGAGGCAAAATACACTGCTTTCATCTACTCCATTCCATATTCCACGAATGAGTTGGAAGCAAAATGAGTTGGAAACAAAAAAGGCGAAAAAAAACATGGAATACGTTCTGTATGTTCATGCATTTATCTGTTGATAAGCAATATTTCAATTCAAAAATATTACATCCACATATACGTATACGCACGACTTTTACATTTTATTCTGCCTTGTCATGAAATCACAAAAACAAATTGTCTTTGATCACGTCACATCTCAAACTTCACAAATAGAAGATGAGAGAAAGGCAGTGTTTCGTGATAATTGACTAACTTTCCAGAGTAGACTATACCTTTCTTCGTTCTCATCGGATGTCTAGCAAAGTGCTAAGGCCTCGCTGGTACTCCGCAAAAATATCTTTTAATTTACTATGCACCGCCGCTAATCCAGTGGAAACGTGTTCTGCCACTTGCCACCCCACAAACCTATATATAAAGTGCATATCGCGTGATATTCTGATTGCTACTAAAGCGTGAATTTAAATGCTAAATTTTGTCGTATATTTCTCTTCAACGTACGTGTAAAACGTGTAATTGAATAAACACTCGAGGCTCTGAGTTGAAATCAATTTTAGCTGTAATTATTCTAATGCTTTTTACTAGGATGTCATCAGATAATAGAGTGATGAAATTCAACAAATATTTTTTGCTGCAAATATCGCCAGAGCATAATAGGATTATGTATGAGATGTACTGTAACTTATTATTACCAATTTTTCGGATTGTTTTTTTGCCGACATGCATGTGTGAGATATGTATCCAGATAATGGCTACATAAATATTTTGAAATGTTCTGTAAACTTCTTTTGGGATATCGCACAACCCTAGTGCATGAATTCTGTGACTCCCGAAAAGAAAAATAGGTGAATTTGTTATTGTTTCAGGTAAATCACTAAAGTGGTATATTTGAATAAGATTTTCATAAATGGTAACATAAAGATCCTATTACTATCCTATCGTATGCCTTCTAGTAATATCATGTGCAATCGTGATATAGCAGTACCTGCACAAGATGTGATGTCATTACAAGATGCAACACACAATCACGATTTCGCCTTTCAGTTTCATAAGTAAAGGCATCATTATAATTGTGCGGTACCCAGGTGTGGTAATTCTCATGGATGCCGCTTCATTCTGTCCATAACAGAACTTACAAAACTTCAAATAATAACCATAGCTGGTTAGCCTCCACTGCGGTTATGTATCTATGATAATGCAGGCAAGCTTCGATTGAATATTTTCTATAGTTTGCTGTCATTGTACCAAACCAATGCCTACACGACTAACCCATTGCATAAAAACAACCTTTTAGTCTAGTCTGTTGTAAGATACAACCTCACGTTAGAGCAGCTTATTCCCTCCTGTCAGCATGTAATCCGTTAAATGGATGATAGCTTTCTCTCAAGCCTGCAAGCATTTGCACCGGTGATGAAAGTCAAGTCTTAATAGATAGAACAGCAAACTGCGTTCACCATATAAATATTGACTCAAGAAAAGCAAAAACCTTTGCGTTTTGTGTGAATACAGAAAGTTTTTGCACGATCTTTATGGTTAAAAACACTCAGCTGGAATAGTAATCGAAAATAGTTAAACGACTACTAGTTGGGGTGATATCTTCGTTACTTTGGTTCTGTTCTTTTGCAAGTGTAGTGATGATAACAATAAACTCTTCGTGGAAGAAGATAAATAAAACACTATCCTACTTACATACATCCTACCTTTACAAGTTCCCGAACTGGATTCAATGAGGTTTATATTTTTATATGAGCGTAGGCAATACTGTTGGTTTTTTATTCGTTCCTAGGATTAGAAAATAACTTGCATTACACTTCCAAATTCAGAAAACAAACTTTACGTGGGATATGGTTTGTGCAATCATGACATCTGTCTTACATAATATACTTTTGAAATCCTTCATTTGAGATTGGAAGTATCTAACGATCGGATAAGCAAGATAAGAAATAGGATTTATTTCTGCAGTTCTCACAGAATAGTGCTTTTTTAGGTTCGAAGAGGAAATTCAGCGTGACAAGATCATTTTTCTGACTCTCAAATGTGGAGCAGGTATTTTCATTTTGCCATTACTTTTAGCGATTGAATCGTATGGAAAGCCTACCACTTAAAGAGACTGTGAATTCTGCGTGTAAAAGTACATAAATTGGAATTTCCGAACTCACTACGTTTAGGCTAGTCATACTTTACCTTAAAATAGAGCAAAAACACTAGTAATTGCAACAATCACGCATAAACATGCTGGAGCTAATATTCTTCTAGCAATAATGGATCAAGTTGCTAATGGTCTGGTTAATATGATCCAGAGGCAGGTACAAAAGATGACACCAAAACTGATAAGAATGTTCGTAGTAGGTGTAGAGCCGTACGTTCCATATTGGAGTGTATGGGGTTGTGTGCGATATCTGAAACGCAAGGTGAATGTTGCGCCAACAGTCAAACTTGAGACAGTGTGTCTTTTTTCTTTGTAAGAGTCGGTGCGACTCATTGATTCTGGACTTACTTGAGAGTAGAGAGTACAACCTTGTCTAAGTTTGTAACATTGATTTAAATTAATAAACCAGTAATTAAGTAACTTATGATTTTGATTGGAGTCATCACAGTAGACATCAAAATACATAAAATTGGCGACGGACAATTTGAAACCCAAGTTTTGGCGTTTTTGTAACTGGTTTAGTTGTTGAAATCTTGATTTGTAACTTTGATTTAAATTAATAAACCAGTAATTAAGTATTTATGATTTTGATTGTAGTCATTACAGTAGGCATCAAAATACATAAAAAGCTCAATGTTAATGGAGAAACTATTTCAAAAATCATTCAAGTAGACAAGAAGGAATTGAAGAGGAAGCCACCGACAAGCTTTTCTATTGTAATTCAGCCTGAAGAGCTGACTGACGATGTATTTAACTATGAGAAAGGTGTTTTTCTGCCCCATGGAGGCTGGCCTAATCTCATTAGTGCAGCAATAACCAAAGTACACAAATTTTGTTCATTCAATGCCACCCATGAAGTCGTGTACAACAAGCGAAACTTTTGTTCAATGAGAGGAAGATGCGGGGGAAATTGCAACACGAAATTTGCTGTCATTTTGCCCAATGCTCCGGAAAAAGGAAAAAAAGTAACTTGTAGAATACGTGCTACTGGAACATTTAAGATGCTCCAAAAGAAGTCTACGGGAAGACAAATTCGTGCAAACATTCGCAAGAAATACTACGAAAGGCTTGAGCGAAAAGCGCCGTTCGAAGTATTCATGCAAAACAACTATCAGTTGAAAGATGAACCTCTAAGGAAAGTACACTGTAACCGACAACAACGTTCCCTTGCAGCATTACAGAAGATTAGGCAGGAAATGACAAGAAAGCAGCGTTTGCATTCAGACGAAGGATTAGACATGCAGCTTCAAACTGCTAAATTTCAGGAGGAACTTGAACAAAACTCTGACATAAGGGGATTCGTCCAGTCGTATAATCTTGCCGAAGACTATTTTAGCATCATCATGTTCAGCGAGGGTTCAATACTTCTACATTTAGACCAGAGCCGAAGACGCTTCACGGTCTGCTATGCTGATGCTAGTGGTGGATTTTTAAAGAAGAAAAACAAGCGAGAAAAACGTTTGTACATTCTCCTCGGAAGCAATAGAAACCGTGTAACCTATCCGATAGCTGAAATGATTAGTGCCAGAGGTATTGTTGTTAATATAGCCAGATGTATTTAAGAGATATTTAACTCCCAATCTTGCATTCAATAGGTCGTAAAGAGGACATTACATGTTGGTACATGGAAGTTAAAAGAGCATTCGAGCAAAAGGCAGGTAAAAACGACCTGCTCTTCTGCAACATTCTAGTTACGGACTGGTCCTTTGCTTTCATCAATGCGGGCTGCAACGGTAGGTATTTACGAATTTTTCTGAAAGTTCGTTTCGTTTTTTTCTCTAGCATATTGTCAACATTGTCATGTCTGTGTATACATGTAAACATGTTTGGCGACAAAAAATGAGGTTACTACAGCATGTCACCATACAAAAATCATGTGGTAAAAAATCATTGCTGAAAGCAGTTCGGATTAAGAACAATGGATTTCGGTAAGGGTATATTATGAATAGGCCATTTAGATGCCTTGAAATTATTCAAATAATAACACAATCTAAACTTTCCAAAGACATATTCTTTAAACAACGTTCGTAAAGAAGAAATAATCATGCAAGCATAAAACGGCTGAAATGCAGAAAATAAGACGTAGCTTTGTTTATTTGTTTCAGGTTTTAACTCACAAACTTTAAAGGACTACGTGGACACGTGCTGGCAGGTTCTGAATGGTAAAGGCAGGTGGCCAAGTAAAAACTGTGTGCTGTTCATATGCACAAATCACCTTATCAAGGCAGCAGAGCGGCTCTTTCGTCAAAAGTTAGGCTGCGCACACGGGGCAAATAAAATCTTGACAGTGGCGCTCGATGCGATGGCCCGCCTGGCGGAATGTTTTGATTTCAATGAGCTGGAGTTAATCAGCCGTACGATTGTAAGGGTATTTGGCTGCAAGTATCTGCCCGCCAACGTAATGTTTGAGGATCTGGAACGAATTGCCAAGAAGAAAAGTTATGTGGATCTTTATTTTACTGCCGCACCCGAAGAGCAGAAAACATATTCCGATTTTGAAACTAACTCGTGGACGCTTCGTAAAAGCTCCCAGTTTTATCACTTGTTTGGTAGTTTCGCTTTGGACGAAGTTGCCAAGTGGAACCACTCTTGCAATTCCAACCCGTTTTTTCAGAAATCACTGCTGTTAGCAATACATGATCATAAAATGCCACTTTGGCCGCTTTGGTCTGCAGCGCTAGTGAGAAATGTTTGGAAATCTGATTTTGTGAGGGCGTCTAATGCTGCAGCGGAGAGCAGCTTCAACAACAGAAAAACAAACTTACGCTTGACAAAATTCGTAACCAGTGGAGACTTTGTTCGTGCCAACTATCAGGCATTTGACTTATTCCTCAATGAAGCTGTAAATAAGCTTCTTCAGGGTGAAACCCCTCGCCGTCCTCGCCGCAGGACAAAACAGCCGGAAAACGCCGACGAGTCTTGGCAGAGAAAACCGGCATCTTCCAGACAATCGAAGCATTTCTCGCAAACCAGTAGTCTTTGCACACCTGTTCGTGATCCTGCAGTAAATCACTCAAGAAGAGAAATAATTCGGTTGCGTAAAGGAATCCCTAATCTCGGTGCGACCTGCTATTTCAACTCTATTATGCAGTCCTTATTTGAAATTCCGGAACTTCAAGTGGCCAAGCTAACTGAGCCGTTAGAAACTCTTCGTGCTGCTGTTTTAGGCTATGAAAGCGTCCCTACAAAAGCACTCGTAACTGAAGTTCTGAAATCCTTGCAAGAAAAAACTGGAATATGTGTGAATACTTTGGTGGAAGATTGTGCGTATCTTCTGTTTCTTTCACTTGTCACTAACGAATTGGTAGGACTGCAGCAATTTTTCCAGTTTCAAACGAAAACTACGGATGAGTGTTCATTTGGACATATTGTTTCCCGGATGGAAGATCGATACGACATGTGTATTCCGAATACGATGATCACATCTGAAGGTGAGATATGTCTAGGGCTAGATCCAGCGGCTTGCGACCGGGAGTGTAGCAGATGCTTACGGCATGGTGTAAATGAGGTCCTTGAGTTCAAGGGAACGCCCAAAATCCTATTTCTGCGCGAACTTTTTTTTTGTTGGAACCCAGAAGAAGGAGTGTTAAGCAAGAAACCTCGAAATCAGTTGAGGAGTATTATTCCAAGAAAGATAAGCATTCAATCAAAAGACGGCACATCAACAAAATATAAATTGGCTAGCGTCATTACACACGTCGGAGTTAGCATTCAAACGGGGCATTATCTTTCATATGCCTTCCAAGATGACTCTTGGATACAGTACAACGATGACGAGGTTACTGTACTAATTGAAGGACCTAATCTTAACGAGCAGGATTTATTTCTTAGCTTTTATACAATTTGCTGATGTCTCTCTTTCTTTTATTTCATGTAAACCACTATGTTTTGCAGAAATTCTTCCCAATGTGCCCATTGCTTTAATATGAAAATGAATAAAAACCGATTAAGGCGAGCTTTAAGATGAGATCGTTTAATATGAATGATTTATTTTCGCTGATCAATACTGTTATACGATATGCAATATGTTCATTAAGGTGTTTTTCGGCAGCGCATGTGCACGATTACAGGATGAACGCTAAAGTAACAGGCTCTTCTCATGTAAATTTTAAACTAAAGTATTAAATATACATAAACATCTAGAGCCACCAAATAGATTGTTACAGTAAAAAAATCTTAAATGTATAATTACAGGAGAGAAGCTTGGTTTGCTGTGTCTCAAGGATTACTTTAAGAATTAGCTATTATTCGACCAAAAAGATTTCTGAAATTTCCATATTCAACGCTTATATACAATAACCTTGAATACCCCAGTAAGCGCCTGTTTAGGGACGAATCAACTCATTGCCTGGAGCCACAATTATCTCAACTTCAAATAAGTATAATGCTTAGTTAACGTATGTATGTGTTCAAGACCAATGGCAGCAACAAAACAGAATTCAGTAAATGCTATTGAACCAAAGACAGCTATAATGACAAACGTGAAAGCAAAAGCAAAAACGTTTAGGTAAAAACCTAAGGAATAAAGCTTAGGTAAAAGCTAAGGAAAAGCGCTTTGCTAAATAGCAACAAAGTTAAGAAAAAGCCCCGGGAAAGGAGAAAACCTTAGCGGTAAAGCCGATCGATCCCTGACGGTCAACACTAAGATCCGATCCTCTGAACTCCAAATTTGAATATCTTCAATATGATACTAACTATTTGAAAACAAATGTCTGAGCTCGTCCCAAAATTTCTTGCAAATAAAAATGAAAAACATCCCAATCTGATGCTGTCTTGAATGTCCAGTGTCTAGTGGATATCCAAGTACACGTATTTTTACCTTAAAATATCCAGAATCGTCCACGAATGGAGCCACGATAATATTCTATAATGACTCAAGTGCCTAGTCGCAGCCAAGTGCCAAGGATTCATTACACCCCCAATAAGAGACTTGTCAATGTATACATATAAAGTAGAGAGTGCATGTACATTTGACCATAAATATCTGGGTTCGCCCAGGTTTTTAATCTAAAGTAGTATATTACATTTAACCATCTTACCCTTAGCTAAAATTCTGTATAATGTCAAGTGTCGAGGTTTTATAGGAACCAAGATACGATCCAGATAACTTGGCAGTGTATTCATTTACATTGAAGAGTATTTGTACATTTGACCTTAAATATCTAGGTTCGCCCAGGTCTTGAATCCAAACTTGCAAATGAAATTAAACCTTTTAACGTAAGCTACAATTCTGTATACATTGAGGAAAATTTGTACATTTGGATTTATATATCTGGGTTCCCCCAGGTTTTTAATCCAAACTGGCCTATTTAGTTAAAGCATTTTAGCTTATTCTACAATTCTGTATACTGTGAAGTATCGAGGTTTCATAGAAACCAAGATACGAACCCCTTACCTTGGTAATGCATTCGTTTACATTAAAGAGTATCTGGACATTCGACCTTCATTATCTAGGTTCGCCCAGGTTCTGAATCCAAA
>VICI01003105.1:0-14243 GCA_019593645.1 Akabosia matsudoensis | reverse complement strand
CATATCGTGTAGTAAGCATTTGTCATCTCCTCACGCATCCCCAGCCCCAAAGGTAGAAGATGTTCAAGTATCATCATATCAATAATCAAAATTACAATAAAAACACATTGTGATTTTATGATGCTTGGAATTTATTATAGAAGTTTCGCGAAGTAATAAGAAGTAAAGTGGGAAGCATAACAAGAACAAGAGTTGCTTTTTCGTTTTCAACCGCCTACTTATTAATGCAGCACATTTTTCAGACAAAATTTATTTTTTATCCTGCAAAAGTGCAAAACACACAATTATATATAATTATAGCATGTCAAGTATTTGTAGACTGTAAGTGGGTTGTGTGTGTGGTCTACTTATATGCACAGGCATGTACTAAAATACTTGATATTATGTTGTTCCAGGCACTCAGCCAGGTGAGTATAAGGACTTGAGTGGAACTGGTACCGGAATCTACTCAAATGGCACGATACGATTCGACCATGTAAGGAAAAGCGATGAGGGAAGCTATCTGTGCGAGGCACGCAATGATGTGGGCTCAGGCCTTTCCAAAGTCGTCTTTCTCAAAGTTAACGGTAAAGTGTTCCACTCATTACGATATTAGAAGCAAATTGCATTATTATTCCAGTTTCCTTTTGATCCTTCTTCACACTTCGCCACAAACATGGGCATGTCGTTCTGCATGCAGTCACTCAGATGGGAACGCCTTGTCGGGCGTGTGGTAGGAAAATGAGTACTGAACACACCAAACCCGCTTTTCATTACAAAACGACATGCCTACCTATAGGCTTTATGATGTTCTGTTAATACCTACTTTACTTGATGCACGCAAAATGATTCGGTAAACAAACAAATTAGATTGGAGAAACTGATGGAGTTCATTCAACCAGAACTCCTTTTGTTTGTCATTGCAAGGAACATTTTCAAGGTATGAAAAGCCTATCGTTCTTTTTCTTTGGTATGCTTGCAATTCGCATCCGGGGTTGGAAGTTAAATAAACCTTTTCAACGTAGTAATGAAGCATTGCAGAATGCAAAATTACAAATACGCAAACATTTTTAAAAAATCATGTCAATCAGACAAAGTGTGCCCAAAATTTAGACTAAAAATGAATTTTAATGTCAAGTTTCGTGTCAGTCAGACAATGCGTGCTTAATTTATCCCTAAAAACGATTTCAGGTACATGCAGGTACAAATTGCCTAAGGGTACTGAGAACCTTTGTTCAAAGTTTTGTGTCAGTTGGACAATTCGTGATTAGGGTATTGGCCCTTTAGAGCCCTGGATAACAAGTTTCAGACGAATATGATGAAAGGTGCCCAAGTTATTCTTTTAAAATTTAATTTGGGCACCTGCAGGTACTTGAAACTAGTTAAAACCCCATTTATCTGTTTCCAAGGGCTCCCATGAACCTGTATGTCAAATCTCCGACAATGCGTTTCCAAGTTATAGGTAAGAACCTTCTTGTTTTAATTTTAAGCCCCTTAAAGCACCCATTTGCCTTCAAAAACTATACAGTTCCCGTTGACGATAGTTCCCAACATATCTGCCAAGTTTGGAGCCAATTGAGGGCCTACGAGAGTTGTCATTTAGAAAGGTGACACGGAACAAACGGACGTCACGGTATTTTTAGAAGACATACTAACAATCGGATCTCGATAAGCATTGCGTATAAACGTCATGCTATAATATAATGTGAAGAGCTCTTCATCAAGGGTCTTGAATCTAGTGGAGAACTCCGCTAACTAATCCCAGAACGATGAGACTTTTGCGTTAGAGAAGATGCAACGTAAATTGTTTCGTGTGGTTTCCTTTGACATTCCCCTTCAAAGTTTGGTTTCGTGGTACACACAACTATTTGAATCAGTAACTATCTAGTTAGAGCAATAATGATTAAATATTTAAGTAAAATGTCAACTGGGAATCAAAATGCAAATTGGGTTTCCTTTCAATGAAGACAGACGTCGAACGGTTGAGNTTAAGTAAAATGTCAACTGGGAATCAAAATGCAAATTGGGTTTCCTTTCAATGAAGACAGACGTCAAACGGTTGAGTGGTCTTGCTTTACTACACTCATTCCTTAAAAGATAAAGATTTGAACAAGACCCTCTACAATCTTGTACGTTCGGATTATTATATGCTGTCGCTGTACAAAACTTGAGGAAACTGACTTTAGATTTTTCATATCGTTGAAGTTGAAACTAAGTCGAGAAGGAACTGAAATTACTAAATTAACACTGATATTAAGTAGACTCTGGACAGATTACTTTTCCGAAATGAATTTAGATTGGATATGTGCGTCCATGCATCTATCGTGATGCGGTAAACTTCCGGTAAGTTTCAGATAACAAAGACACTGTATGTACGTGATAACATGCATGCACCATGATAACAGGGAGAAGCAGATTGAATAGAGAATGCTGACATAGCGTTGCGCTGTGTTAAGAATCTACTTGGTAAACAGCAGTCGAAAGCTGGAGAAAGTATCATTAACAAACGGGTTCACTGCTCTTACTGCTTTCAGTCTTTATATGTATCTGATATGAGTAACCTGAAGGACAGTCAGGACAAGGGTGAACAGATGGAGAAAAGTTTAGTATTAGAATTCATGTTGTCCCCTTTTCAGAGTGAAAGACTAAAGAGAAAGTTTCCTCATCATTTTCACTCCAGTTGACACAATGACAGCTCCTGGTCCCCAGAACCGATTAGTGATCACGTTTTTTGTGTAGACGATGATGGTAGTGTCTAGTCTAGTAATGGTGGACAACAGGATTTATGAAGCAAAAGAAACGAGAATGGCTCTGGATGAAGGAATAAATGAATGAATTTATACACTAAATCACGGCTGCTTATGAGCGAAAGAAACTCCTGAGCTCTTGGACGGATACTCAGATACTGGTGGCTATATACCTTTTACCCGTTAGCGAAAACAAATGCTACGTTAAAGAAAGGAATCAGGTACTACGGATTGGTCAAATACTTTAATTTTGATTCGCCACAATCGACTTATTTGAGTATATCAGTGAAATCGTATAACTAATTGAAGAGAAGCAGGTTGACTCACGTGACACGGATTCTAATCAGAAACTCTAGCTGAAACGTATATCCATTTTGCAGCACAAAGCAAACCAATATTTTGCAATTAGAGCAAGGAGGAAGGTCCAAGAGTGTTTAGCACAAATTGTTTTATTTTACAACGTTTTGACTAAATTCTTCAGTTTCTCAACCTCTAAAAACCAAGATTGCAAACAATTTTATTTTCGTCCATTCCTGCAGTCTATATTTTTTCTGTGCTGAATCTCTCTTTCCGCTCCGACTTCGTTATCATCAGACAGTTAGTTAAGTTTTTGTGCTTGATTTTATGAGGAAATTTCATTTCCTCAAGTTTATCGTCATGTGCCACTGTTTCTGTTGTATTTATACCTAAAACATGTTGCATTCCCATGTACGCCTATTTACTTTATCCCACCAGACAATTTCTCAACACCATGATTTCATCTAGAGGACAGTCACTTTCGCATCTGTCAGAAATCACAACATCTTGTGCATCTACCAGTTTTATTTTTACAACATCTATCCAACTTACTGTCAAATTACTATGGTTGAATTCCTCTCGCCGTTTTTCCGTGCTGGCAATCGGATTTTTCTTTCTTATCTCGAGTTTTGCACTCATTTTCGCCACAGTATTCATTGTCATTGTGTTTTTCCGAATGTCGTTCTCCGTTAAGGTCCACTTACGCTTCCGACTGGGGCATCAGCGGATACGTACTAGTAGGTCGTTGGACGACTCCATGCCGGCAGGATCAGTGCCAAAGGCACTATTACCATTCTTGTTCAGGGGAAACTGATGTCAAAATCTCGACAACCGTTAAGGAAAATGTGTGGAATTTGCTTTGTTTTAAACTTGACAACTATTCTGCTCTATTTGGACCCGTTAGTGTAAAGCGCAGCAATTTCAATCTTCACTGCTTGTATCACCGTAGTAGTATCGGTCTGTCTTTGCAATTTTCTTGCTATCTTTATAAAGTTATTTCATTTTGACGGGTTTATGAAAATATCACGAAACAGAAATCAATGCAACGACTGTGTTGTGCTTAGGAAGCAATCAATAAACCAGCCATTTCAAAGGAGCAACGTATTTCACTTGCGCAAAAGAGCTCTTGTGTTTTATCATGTATGTGAACCGTTTATCGATAAGATTTTGCATTTTTTTCAATGAAACCAAATTTAGAATACGTAAGAGAAAACTGAAAAGTTTGTTCTACGTGAGCGGATTCCCTCCACGACAAAAAAATGAGACATGTTTGGTTGTGCGTGTGTGTACGGCAGTTCATCTGTGTAGTGATATTTGATAGCATATAAAATGCTCATCCATTCATACTAAAGATCAAAGACAGAACTTACAGAGCTTTTACTGCGATATCTTGCGTTAATATTCAAAATACCCTTATTTTTTTAGGTAGAAGCGTCGTCCTATGCAAGGTTTGAATTTGGAAACAAACATGCAGGAATACTATGCCTGGAAATTATTGGAAAAAATATAAGTAAAAATTGGACATACATTCTCTAATATGTAAATATGTACCTTGTTTCACCTAAATCATATTTACAGTCCAAAACTTGGTCCAATTTTCTCCAGCTAAAATAAAAAATCTGAGTCGTAGGTTTGAGGTCGTTTATAACTGTTTAACCGTTGGAAAAGCCAAGAAAATCAAAATTTCACTTACACAGCTTTCTCGGATAAAAGTAGCTGAAAAAACTGGAACAAGTACCGCGGCTACCCAGGACTTTATAACTTCGGTCGGTATGTTTTCTCCCATCATATTTGTTTCATAAGCATCCTTGCCTAAAATCTGTAGGCACAACGTGGACATACTCCCATATGCTTATTTATTTTTGGGTAAACAAACACAACAAGCTTGAAGAAAGTAAAGAAAGTACATGAGATATTTTTCGAAAGTTGTGAATACTGGCAAATAAAAATGTAGATATTTTTATATTCAATTTATTCCCTATGAATGGAAAACAATCTTTTATTTTGCAAACAAACTTTCTTCGTGTCGCTGTGTTCATCTCTGCTTACAAACCAGAAAATCTTTAGATTCTGCCACATATGCATGCAAGACAGTTTAGTTGTTTCCCTTTGTGCTTTCGTACATATTGCACAAAACTTACTTTTTTTACCTTTTGCATCCAGTTGCTTTTTCCTCTGAACGCAATCATTCTGCTGTGTTTGTTGGTTTCCGCGTGGTTGTCTACACACTCGATTGTGTTTTTTCTCTCTCTGTAGGTTGGTTTGGATTAAGTTACTATGTAGTAATACTAAGCCGGTGAAAGTTGGGTTCTACTCTGTTGCTGTTTTGATGTTATTGTTGTTTTGTGAATATTGGGAGAATTTTTATGGGTGTGTGGATGTAGGTATGTATATGTTTGTTAGTCCTTTCTGTGGTCTATTTATAAGGAAATGGGTTACTCGTTGTTTGAAGTATTACTCGGATGCAGATGCGGAAACATTCTCGTTGGTTTCAGTTCCCTGTCTTGTTTTTCGCTGAGATTTAGTACGAGTGAAATACATATTTATTTAGAAATATGTTACGCTCGAATTATGTATGCACGATTAAAAGATCATAGTGTGCGATTGATCGAAGGTCCTATATAACGCTCACAGTCTCACCATTTGTAAAGGTGATTCTCGTAATGAGCGTTAGTATAATGACCGTGTGGGAAAGCACCAGTGTCGAAAACTTTTTTGTGTGATCTATAAACAGCCGTAAACCTTGCTAGCTTACTTGAAATATTTATAGACAATACAGGAAGCAGAAATTTTATAATTTGGAAATATGGCAGTTCTGTATATCAATTTCTCTGCACTCTATCATTGCTTCCAGCCCTAGTCTATGTAGAGCTGAAACAGAAAGATGGAAAAGTTCTTGAATGTATTCACTCTGCCCTAGAATAGTCAAAATTATGCAAATAGCAAAAGGCTAATTTACACCTACAAGGCTACCTACATGTATGCGCTTAGTTCGGTACTCGTATTTTTCATCAGTGTTTCGGTTTATTTCTGGTTGGAATTTATTTTTGTAAAAACCACAAAAGTTCATTTGTTCGCGATTCGGGACTTTCGGAGAATGCATGGTACTATAAGGATAGCTGCTGCCAGCCTGGACAATGAATTCTGTGGTAAGAATAAAAAGAAATCCTGAAGGATAAATTAGCGATTCAAAATTTGCTCTTTATATCATGCTGTAAATAATTGCAACTAAACATTATACCCCGAACTTTGTCCTTTCAAAAGAAAGTTTTATAAATAATCGCACTCCTACAATATTGAATGTGGAATGCATGACCCTTTTATTTTTCTCTTTGCTAAAAATCAAATTTGATTTAAAAATATCTGCATATTTTTTAAAGAATATTTATTTTCACATGAATTGGGAAGTGGTGGGCGAAGTATCTCGTATTTTTAAGCAAATACAGTGGAGGATTCATTTCTGAGTAATTCTGTATGGCATAAGATGGAAAATATGATTTGCTCGTGCAAAAACGTTGAGCTAAGGACCGAGATTCAAAGGTAAAAGTAATCATATACCTCTGTGTGAAGAACATGAGTACATGAAACAAAACGTATTCTGCAATCCATTTTGTTACCGAAAGTGTAACTTAAATAATGATGGCTACGAAGAGGTTACATAAATTGACATCATGTATAGCCTTTACCGTGTTGCAGTTGTAGAAGGGAGTATAGATATATCATATCATCATCAGAATCTGTGTGACTTATAGGCTGCTTCTATAATCTGTTTTTGTAAAGTCGACTGCTATGTCGCACGCATGAAAAGAGCAAAAAGTTCTTTAATGGAGAACCGGCATATTAGTAAAAGTGGAGTTCAAAAGAGCTAACTTTCTAAATGGTATGTACTTTTAGTTCCCTTTTTTTGATTTTATAACTTGTTAACTTATCCTTCTATGCTCACACTTTTGTTAGTATAGCAATCAATATAACCATTTCCACATCCGGTCTTAAAATTTACGTAAATGCTTATATATAAAAATATTAATATTGGGAATATGACGTGGCAATTACCTTTGAATCTGACCTTTGAACCTGCCGGGCTACGTCTATTGCCAATATGAACGAGAGCATCGTATTCTTCATGTTTAAAACCACGGGTATGCAAATTTTTACGAAAAAGACCAAACTTAGCGATTTTGTTCCTTTGACCCCAGGGGGTCCCGTCATATGTAAAAAAAGATGACGCGATCGTGTGTTCAAGTTAATTTTTAAGCAATGGCAAAACTAAGATCTATAAAATCGATATGCTTGCAAATTTTACGAAACATTATATTAGTATCATAAAGTAATAATAATAACAACAACAATAATAGTTATAACAACTTGTTGACAACTCTGATTTTTTTACTGCAATTTATTTCCCTTTAAAGCTTCAATCAAAAAGTTTCTGATTAGATCGGCAATAGCAATGGAAGTATAATACAAATTTTCGTGCTATTTACGCCTAATATACATAAGAATTCGCCATTTTTTCGCCACTAAACCTGGAAGCTTTTGTTAATAAAGACAGGATAAATGAAATCATTAGTGAGAATTGAAAGTTTGAAGGGAACTCCGAATTCTAAAAAACGTGTCGTATAACCAGGAAGTAGTTGTAACTTTATCCAAAAGTTTGGTCGGAATATGCATGAGAGAATATTTTTAGGTACAATAATGTTTGTGTTTTTCAAAATAAAATGTCTGGAAAATCTCATATTTTTCTTTAACAAAATTCAGTTCAACTTTCCCTTATGCTGCAGAAAGCTTGTCATGTCTGTCAGGTTAGCAAAAGGGCAACGTCTTATTTCAAGCTACAACGAAAATATTGCCACTAATCCTTTAGCCAGTTTTAGCGTTTCATTTTCTCAGATAGCCAACAAATTGGAAATGGGGCCATGAGGTAA
This sequence comes from Akabosia matsudoensis, assembly GCA_019593645.1. Taxonomy (NCBI): domain Eukaryota; kingdom Metazoa; phylum Arthropoda; class Collembola; order Entomobryomorpha; family Paronellidae; genus Akabosia; species Akabosia matsudoensis. The sequence continues at coordinate 6,295 of VICI01003105.1, read as the reverse complement.
ATTGTTTTGGCTCTTATCATTGAAGTTTCTCCTTTGGTAGTGCATTCGAACGAAGTCATTTGGGATCATGAAAAGGGAATAAAACTCCAGTCGTTGCTGGAAAAGATCTGAGGAGCTTAGCCGTAGTGAAAAGGGCAATGGAAACTCTTTATTAAAGAACATGCAGTGATTCAATCGAAGAGAAACGACGTCTGTACGGGCGTCCGATCGCTTTCTCATTATTCTGTAAACTATATAAGGATTCTGCACATACCAACTTCACGAATGTTTCAACGAATGCTTAAAGCTATCCTACATTCTTTTCAGTTGGTGCAGACAACAATGAAATGAAAATAGAGTCAGTAGAGCATATTTTCATGGCATATTGGTGTCGAGGAGAAAACTGAAAACAACAGCGAAAAGATTTAAGTTGCTGTGCAATCATCTTTCCTCGATTGCCAACATATTGCCAAAATATCGCGGAAATTAGAAGTTTACAAGCAACGCAATAAAATCTCATGTTAAAAAACTTCAATAAAATACATGGCAAGATAAGTTTTGATACGCTTCAAGCAGCAGTACTCGAAGGCTCCTTGTGTGAATGGGGAAACATGCTGCTGTGTACCTCTTTCTAGACACTACTGGATCACACTGGCCAAGCGTTCTACACACGAAAATCTAAAAACCAAATCTTCAGAAGGAGAAGAGATGGATTAGAACGATGGTTGTGGCGTGAAGAAGGATGGTGTGCGAAAAAAGACCTAAGAATGACTTGACTCCACAGATTTGGTTTGCTGTTACATTCACCGTGACTGTATTTTATCTTTTTTCTTTCTTTCTAGCTCCGGCTCAATTTGCGGATCGAGACCAACAAATCTCTGTACGATCAGGAGAAAAAGCAATTCTTCAGTGTAGGGCCAAAGGGGATCTCCCTATTGATATACAATGGTCCAATAAACATGCGAAAATTGGCTCGCACTCTAATCACAGGTTTGGACCTATAATTTTAAAAGTCTCATCATAAACACCTACCACCTATATAAAAAAATCCCTTAGAACAGAAAATGAGTCAATTAAGCTGCAGGGTTTCCACGTGTGAAAAACAAGATGGCCAATTTATTCGACCTTCCATCCTTCCAATAATTCATTTAGTACACACATGATAAGTTTATTCGAATATTGTATTGACTCAGCGGATCCATTCTCTTGTAAGAACAGCGAAGAATGCTATTAGATACCAGCTTTTTGATCTGGCCCTTATACGACAAAAAATAACTTGATCAAATTTGTAATTTTTCTTGTGGCATTTGTTGTAACTTTTCTTTCCACGAAGCACTTTCTTCTTTGCTAGGTCTATGTTCTGAGCACAAAGCCCAACCCGTCTGTTGCGCCAAATATCCCCCCACATATCAAAGAAGTATGCCACTTATGTCAAGGAAATGCTTAGAAGCAGGATTTAATAGTGTGTGAGAGGCTTGCTTTCTAGCTACAAGATGATAATTATTTAGTTAAAATATATTACAACATAATATGTACATCTTTTTTTAAAGTATGCTACATAGTTTCTTAAAGCCATCGAACTGCTTGAAAACTCATTGAGGTGGTTATAACCTTTTGTTGTAACATTTTAATTAAAACATCCTTCCTTTTGTTGGTCTAACAAAATAAAGCCTTCGACAAAAGGATGATAGATGCAAAAATGAAAAATGGTTTAGTTAAAATTAGAAAAGTTCCGCATTGTAGTAAAACAATAAAGCTGTAATCAAATCCGACAGCTTTCTCCCATGAAAATCACGTTTCCCCATCAGCATCATCACTATCAGCGCACTAAAATGGATCATTTAATGCTGAACAAGCTTTTGATCGCTTTAATGCCCTGCTCTGAGCTGATGTTACATAAAGTAAGGTTTAATATTGGAGGCTGTTGAAGTTTTTAGACAGCACTCGTTATCCCTTAAATGATTCCTCCATATTTGATAATCGTTGAGCCATTGTTCGTCCTTGTCATGTAGGTACTCCGTGAGACAACAGACGTTAGAAGATGGCGTCATGTCAGAGCTTCTGGTCGCGGACGTGGACCGTAATGACAGCGGCTCGTACAGTTGTTTCGCCACAAATTCGTTTGGAACGGATCAGACGTCAGTGGTGCTTAGTGTACAAGGTAAGTCCATTAGCAAGCAAGTCTGTCATTTTGTTTGAAAACGACCCATTTCTCCTCGTTTTTAGACTGATGAGCTATGCAAATTGTATGAATTGAAGGTTTTCTCTGAAACACAAATGGGAAAAGTAGACAGCAAATTATGGAAAGTGAAATAGCATAACAAAATATACATTATTATAGAGACATCAGATATGTTTTATGCATTAGAGGCGTTTCCTCTCTATCACTATTCATGTGTTTGTTAGCATACGCGAAACCAATTTGACGCAATTCGATGAATAAAACAATCTGTTTTTGTAACGTTTCAACTATCATTATCCAGAACCTCCGGAACAACCCGTTAATCTGCGTCTGCTGGAGACGAACAGCCGATCCGTCCAAATTTCATGGTTGGAAAGCTTCAACGGAAACAGTCCACTTATCAACTTCATTATCCAGTACAAGTTCCCATCAGGTTAGTGACTTTCTGAGCAATGATAAATGTGAATGTGCTTAAATTATGTGCATATCATTTGACAAGTGTTTGTTTACTTTGAAAGAGGGGAAAAAAATCGTTTGAAGGTAAAGAAATAAAAAATCCTGAAACTTGCAGTGCCATTGTGTGAGAATCGCCTAATAATGATTTGTCGACTTTGATCACTCTCCGGAAGTAGAGTTCAATCAAGTCAACTGATTCATAACAAATTCTTTCATTGTGTAAGCATTTCGATGTTTGCTTCTTTTGGACAATGCTAGCAAAAGTCTATACAAAGTCGTTATTTATTGACAGTCAAAGTAAAATGACTTCTGTTTATGTGATTTAAATGAAAAATAAAACTTTCCGCGATACTCTTAATAAAAAAAAGTTTTCGAATTGCCAAAGGAGTTTTCGCATGTCTATTATAAATTCGAGTACAAGCCATACGCTTCTTTGTGACGAGAAAATTCTTTTACATGATGGGAGTAGGAATTTTTTCCACATCCACTAGTCAGGCATCATCATTATTAGTAATGATGATGCCGTGTCATTGGAGCCCTTGTTCTGAGCAACGGCTAAAACAGCTCTGCTTTTTAGAGGCAGCTATCACGTAAAAGCATCATGTAGCAGTATATTAGTGAGATGAGAACAGCGATGATTATGAGGATGACTACTAGTGATATTTGGTTGTGCAACAAGCTGGAGATGTAAGTAACTTCGTCGTAGTTTTGAGTTTCACTTCAAACGTGCAACTTCAAGTGAAGGACTGGACTCGGCGAACTTTTGTTTTTGATGTAGCGTGAAATAAATATGCATATGATTTAATGAAGTCGTATGGATAAGTTACAATTAGACTAATACGATACAATATACAACAATTAAGCCGAAGATATTCATAATACCTGGTAATGATACATATGAAATTGCACTTACGCAAATAGTATGCGTGTAAATAAATTATATTTTTGGTTTGGCGAAAACATTTCATTGAGTATGCCGATTTGACAGTTTGTTGACCCAGTGTCAACTACGATACAAGACTTCTTCTCGAGTAATATTTTTATGCCATAAAAATTGACTTTTCTGGTTGAAGATGAAAGTTCAAGACATGACTTGAAAAGATAAGTGACACACAATTTTCATTCTTCTCATTTTTGTTTAGATACGTGGACGGAAGCTGAAGTAGAGGAGCTCGCAGTTCCTGCCACACAAACAACAGCAATAGTAGATAGTCTCTTCCCCTCGAGAACCTACCACCTCCGCGTCCTCGCTCAAAATGGAATGGGTTTTTCGCCACCAAGTGAGGTCATCCAAGTCACGACCGCAGAGGAAGCACCCGAGGGCCCTCCTCAAGACATTGACATTGAGCCAATCTCATCAACGAAACTACGGATAAATTGGGGACCTCCACAACGAGACCTCTGGCATGGTAATATTCTTGGCTACTATCTTGGCTTCCGTGAGTTGAGTCTCGCACTATCCGCTCCTGAATCCGGAGTCGGTATGTACGGTGAGAGTACTACTCCCCATTTTGGCTCCCATGTCCCATCATTCGGAGATATGCACGGGTACCACTTCAAAACTGTTGAGGTAAGTAAATACTGCAAAGATTATAAATTGGAAACGAGGAAGAAACGGCTCACTTTTATTTCAACTTTTTTTTGTCTCGTCAAGTACACGTACTTTTTTTGTGGCTCGAGCGCGCAAAGTTATATATTCAAAACCCACTTTACTCTTTGAGTTACTATTACTCGCATTCTGATATCCTCAACTTCATTGAGCCCAAATGCTGGGGTATCATCATCCTTTAGCTATATCACCCCTACTATGTGAGTTATGTTATGGCTGAGAATCGAATCCAAGGGAAATGGGCTCATAAATCTTAAAACCTAGCTCACAGTAGAAAAAAATACTCTTTTTATGTACATCTACAATATACATTATACATCCCCCACACTCTCATTTTTACTCGTACATTTAACTCCCATTTTCCTCATCTATCTATCGCCTTTAGTTTAATAATATGTCTTGTGTGCAATCAATCCTTTCTCTCAACTTTCTCCGGGGTAGGCTACCAAACTAGTTGGTACTGGTACATATACTCAGGGAACAGAATTCAAGTCTATATATTCCCCAGACTGATTTCCCTTCTTATTTACGGGCGCAGTGAAGCTGCAAATTAAAACGGTCCTTTTGCCTCTGTTGATGTGTAATATACCTACCTCTCTCCATTTTCGCCATTCCTATTCATCAGTAAGTTTGTATATTCAGTATGTCCATAATGGTCGTCAGGAAGAAGAGGAATTGGAATAAATAACGCTGCTTTGTGCTAAAACTTTTCCCTTTTCTCCGATTCAAAGTTTTACCTACACCTTTTTTGATTTATTCTATAAATTTTCTTTTTTTTCAATTCCTATTTGGTCTCAGGTGGGCATCGATTTTGGTGGCGAAGCCCTCATTGACAATTTGAGGAAGTATGCCCGATACGCTGTCATCGTGCAAGCATTCAACGCAAAGGGAACAGGACCACCATCACATCCGGCAATTGGAACGACACTCCAAGATGGTGAGAAAATCAATCTTGAGATTCAGTTCTATCGTTGATTGTTATTTGTGCATAACTCCACTCACAATACACAACGTAAACTGTAAACCATTAATACTACCATGTCATTTCATTTAATATTTCGTAAGACACGATTTCCTCGTACAAGTATCCCAATGAGAGAGCGAGGAGAAAGTAGTTTTCTTGATGACGCACCACTTATTACAACAGTTCCCGTCGTTATCCTTTAGTTTTAAGACTTCCATTGTCATTTGGAGTGTGAAGAGCCTAAAAAAACAACGTTTGAAGGGTTAAACGAAGGGATTATTGCGTTGGCAGTTGGGTTGATGATGACATTATCATTTGAACAACTTCACAAGTGTTCTATCCATTATTAATGTCAAAGAGTGTGGTATTATTAAAGCGAAACTGCAACGATAGGAGTGTTTCGCTTCGTTTTCATTTCAAAAAGATGTTTGTGTAACAACAATGCAGTAAAATTGTTAAGGAAATCTATTTCCTTGTACACTTTCCTCTGTGTCGTCCCTTCGAGTTTGAACTGGAAGCGGTTATCGTAGCGAAGTTGCTGAGTATTAATACAGTCCACAGATGTTTGTCTTGCAGTGATGCCTTGATTGCAGGGGAATTGAATACAAATTAAATAACGAAATAGGTTTTATGCTAAAAGAATCTAACGGTTTGTATGTACACTATTTGAAAAACATTTTTACTATTTATAATTAGGACTGAATAATTTAATAGTCTTTTGGAAGCTATGTTGAGACTAATGGGAAATGAGGTGTGTCCTTTGCTTGGAAGCTCTGGTTTGAAATGCAATGTCAAAAGTTCACGAGTTTTCATTTGATTATTTTATTTTACCGCTTTTGTTTTCATCGTTTGCTGAAGTGAAAGTAAAGTATAGCGGGAACAGATATACTACATCAATTACTTTTGATGACTTCATACACCAAAAGCAATCTTTTCGTGAATCCGTAGAAATATAACTGCTTTGGTGCTAGTCGGCCAAATGGATGATTTGTTATTGCATCAAATGCAATCATGGGAAATAAACTATAGAAAATTATCTTTCCCAATCCACGTATTACACGCAGCCTGTGTGGTTTCCCTTGATCGAAGTTTTACGTTCATTGAT
>VICI01003104.1:0-14247 GCA_019593645.1 Akabosia matsudoensis | reverse complement strand
CTATAAAAAGTGAATTATTTTAATCAATGATATAAAATCTGAGGTTGTTCTGTGAATCTGTGAATATAGACTAGTTTTACTCTATTTAGGGGTATTCCTTATCTCTGATAATGCTGGTTGTAAGCCAAATATCGTGTTGCCTTTACAAACTATCTACGTCGTCATGACGAAAAATATCTATCACTTGAAAATTCATATTTTTTTCTGACGAAATACTTATGACATAATACAATTTTTTTGCGTTAGGTTGATGAAATCCATAAGTGACAAGAGGCAAAGAAACCGCTTTAATTTCGCTTCGTTTGTATTCATTTGTGTTACTGCGTTTGGGTTGCTAAATGCACTGATTTCCGACATTTCCCTAGCTGAAAGCAATAAAGTTATTTTCGTTTGTTTTTATACTCGGCACCGGAAATTAAGTGTACAATACTTAAACCCACATGCATACATAATTGTGTGGAAAACAAGATACTTTGGAATCAGAGTAAGGAGGAAGGTCCACGAGTGTTTAGCACAAATTGCTTTATTTACAAACAAGACATTAAGAACTTATGAGCGCATCTTTCTTTTTCTCATAACTGTTAGTAAAACCGGAGGTATTTACCTTAAGACATAGCGCAGATGGAATCATTGTGAAGAACATTGTAGCGGCCGTAATAAGTGCGACGAGTATTATATAAGAGAACGGCCAAACGTGAATGGCAACGACAGAAAACGTAAAAGCCATAAACAGGGTCTGGAACAAAAAAGCGGCAAAGTGTCATTCTGCTTGAAACTGTTTTATTATTCATTGCATACATTCTGCATATAAAAAACGCACCCAAAAGTCTATAAACTTACCACGCAAATAAGTAGCAGTAAATTAATTGGAAATCTCCTGCAAAAACGAACCCGCTTCAGACAGTAATACGTGGAAAAGAACAATACACTGAAATATCAAAAACGAAAGAGAGACTACTTTTGAGTTGAGCCATTTAATAAGCATCTATTCACGAGCCACAAATTTTGCTTTCTCCCCCCAAAAAAAAAGACTCAAAAACGTACTTACCTCGATACAAATCCAGTCCAGAAATTGTTTGTAATGAAATCGCTCAAAGGATCCCTGTTCCGTAACATTTAGTAAATCCGATTGGACAAGTATTGTACAAAGGAAAAAGAAAATAAAACCCCGGACATATTTGTAAATACCATGTTCTGTTGCGTAATGCAGCTTTTTAGAAATTACTTTTGGGATGAGTGTGTGTACTTTTGTATCTGTCACTCACCATTGAATAGCTGCTAGAGTAAAGGCCGCACAGAACGCCATTTGGAAAAATTTTATTGAAAAACACCAGCAGAGGAGAGTTAAACGTAGCTCTTTCATTCGCAGTGCAGGACTTCCGGTCATTTCATCTCGGTCTCCGCCACACTGTAATGACAGCGTTTAAAAAGATGTTTAAAAAGATACTTTAGGGGCTTAGTTTTCAATTTTGACAAGCAATTTCGTTTCAACTCAATCTAAACATGCGACTTGGTTTCGCTCGTATTGTATCATAGGTGCATATTACGCCATATGTATACATATACAGCATGGATCATTAACAACGCACCCTGACTAAGTAAGTAATGTACTTAATTCGAGTTGAGATTGTCTGAAAACGGAACAAAAACAACGCACCACCAGAAAGTTACATGCAAAGGTGAAAAGAAAACTCGATTTCGGGATGTGGGCAGGTGTAATGACAGCGTTTAAAAAGATGTTTAAAAAGATACTTTAGGGGCTTAGTTTTCAATTTTGACAAGCAATTTCGTTTCAACTCAATCTAAACATGCGACTTTGTTTCGCTCGTATTGTATCATAGGTGCATATTACGCCATATGTATACATATACATATATGTACAGTCCAACCTGTATATTAAAGGCAGTCCTATAAAAGAACCTGTCTAATAAAGGTATCGTTTCTGTCGCCCAATCTGTATTCACTCCATGTATTTTCCCAACTCTATACGAGAAATGCTCTAGTAAAGGCACTTTTTTGTCGGCTTTGGACGCCTTTTATAGACAGGTTTGACTGTATATATATTACGGATATGATATATATATATACATATCTGAAGTTAAATGGTGGTATACGTACAAGGGTTGAGTTTCCATTCAGAGTCTCATCATCGTATCCATCCAAAGAGGAATAATACTCTCGATCTTGTGAGTGCTGTCCATCTAAACGATGTAAACGATGTTCCTCCTCGTCTGCTAAGTCTTCCTCCATAGATTTCATCATATTACTGTCGATGTGTATAATTGAAGACTTTTCTCACATGGATGTGTTGGAAATCTCACTCCTCCTCATAGTGATGGATTTTCTAACGAATGTATTTCTGATATGACGTGAATGCGAGCCTGGTAAATGCTCTGGTGGAACATGGCCGTTCACTGTGATTACAAATGAAGCATTTATTCGATGGCTGCCTACTCCTCCTGTGAACCAATTCACCAGTGCATTCTAGTATAAAAGTTTTTCGCGTCGCGTCATTTTCTCGCGTAACTGTTTTTTTTTTTCTTCTTCAATATCAACTAGCCAGACAGAACTCGTAACGATCCCTGTCTGCTTTTCCCTGGAGTTTAGTAGACAAAAGCAAACTTGAAGGACCTCATAACAACAAACGCATCAACTTGAATTCAAGAGTAGTCATAGCTGAAGATATGCTTTCCCTCTTATTGCTACCTTTTTCCTCATATCCCTCTTCAAACTCTATTTCAAAATATCATTGCCCCCCGGAAAAGATAATCGTGGTCAGGTGCGCGAAAGCATGAATCATGTCGAACATTGCATGTGAGGAGTAATAAACTCTTCTCATTTTCAGTCTTAACAATAAACATCCAGATTGTATTACAGATACAGTCAAACCTGTATATTAGAGGCAGTCCTACAAAGGAACCTGTCTAATAAATGTATCATTTTTTTGTAACCCAGTCTGTATTTACCCCATGTATATTCCCAACTCTATAAAAGTCATGCTGTAGTAAAGGCCCTTTTTTTGTCGCCCTTGGGTGCCTTTTATAGACAGGTTTGACTGTATATAATTTACATCATGTTTCTGTTCATCGGACCAACAACACTGCTAATGTGTTTGAGTGATCGTAAGATGTTTATAGGCTCATCTTTCCCGTTTTTTTACACATCAAGCTTCGTTTATTCGATTATGCTCATAAGTAGTCTATGAAAGGCTATGGAATTGAAATCCTTTTTCAGGGAGAGCAATTGAAATAAGGTAGAATTCGTCAAAAAAAACAAGACTTTGATGGAAAAGGTAAACTTGTAAAAATCCATTAATTCCGTAAATTCATTGATTGCTTCAAAATCATCGTTTTCTAAAAATAAACTTTCTAATTTGACCAAAAGAAGTAGAGTAGCGAAGGGCATGACGTAACCATCATCATCAGGCCCACTAAAAGCCTGTACTCTACTTACAAGTTTTTATTTTTATTCAAGAATGTACGCACGCATTTGATGAAATAAAAATATACACGAGTAGTTTTTGCCATTAGGAAGGCGATTTCAAACATCCTTCCTTTTAAACTTTGCAATGGAATAACCTTGTTTACACTGTGACGCTTCCTACTCATGGCGCCAACAAGCTCCAGTTATGTAAACAAAAGTTATGTAGGAAAAAAACCGAAAAGCGAGCAAAGGAAGAGTGTAATCAACTTTTTTCCCAACCTGGTAAGAATTTTCAAAAAAAAGGTTCCACGGATAGAGTGAGAAATTTCTCAATCTTATGTTCTACCCAAAGTGTGAAATCATATAACATTTTCCGTAGCTACATTGGAAGCTGTGGTTGTCTAAGTAAATACGGCCAACATCATGAACTAAATAAAACGACTACTGCATTACGTCAAAACTGATATCCACACATGAACCTTGCTAAACATCCTTTCAGAGATAACGCTGAGATCCTTCTTGTGCCATCTTTTGCCAAAAACGGACGCAACACGAAGTGAGATGGAACTTGAAAGGCTTGTTTCTTCGGCTGCAAGCAGCAATATGAAATTTTTAAACCTATTTGAAAGTTATCTGACAACTTTGTAGAAATGGATTAATACTAACATGAAAAGTATTCATTGTTTTCTTTATCGTGCGATCGTGAATGAAGAAAAAAAAAAAATGCGAACGTTGCTTGTAAAATTGGTTTTTATGAGTCTAACCATATCCATTGTCAGTTTATTAGCGGCGAAATGGAAGAGAAAAATCCTACACCGTTCGTTTCACCGACGACAGGTGAAGTACAAAACAACCACAAGTCTATGGAACTTAAGTAGTAAAGCAGCAGTCCGTGTGCAAAATTTCTTCAGCATTCCCATCAGAAAGATAGAAACATTGAGAGAAATGACTAAATTTGCACATAGAGTGAATCAAGAAGAGATGCATGTGAAATCTCGTATAAGTGTACGTTTCATATGAAAGTGTAAACACAGTTGCATAGTTTTTACATAGTCTTGTACATATAGTCAAACCTGTATATTAAAGGCAGTCCTATAAAAGAACCTGTGTAATAAAGGTATCGTTTCTGTCGCCCAATCTGTATTCACCCCATGTATTTTCCCAACTCTATACGAGACATGCTCTAGTAAAGGGACTTTTTTGTCGCCCTTGGATGCCTATTATAGACAGGTTTGACTGTATACATATAAAAAACAAAGAAAGGACCAGTTGTTTGTCTTTTCCAGAGCAATGCATGGATAATAAGAGGACTCGTAGACTGGAAACTGTCTGCTCTCTAGTCCAGTCCTATTTTTGGTAGTAAGTGGGCTAACCAGAGAAGCGTGAGTGGGCTTACCTACTTAGGATCAGATTAGGTACGCATAGCTGCACGTAACAACTGCAAAAAAAAAAAAAAAAAAAAAAAAGAAGTTCACAAGGAAAACCCTTATAAAATGTGAAAGCCAAACGTATTAGTGTATTGCCCTCATATAGGCTGGCGGTCAAACCTATTTTTCTTTAGTGTTACTTACATGCAAGCAATGTTTACAGCCAATATATAGATAAATTTTGGATTTGATATGTTGATTGGAAGGTTGTTTTATACAATAAAAAGTTGTACATCACCAGGAGCAGTTCTACGTATTTATCACGTACTTCTGACAAGTGCAGACGGTGTGGAAGGTGATGAGTATGTTTTTTTTTCTACCATTCCGATGTTTTATTTCCAGCATATGGACAGACACAATCAGTGGCACAAGTATGAATTGCAGTGGCTGGATTATATGTTTTTTTTTCCACTTATGTTTTTTTTTACAGATTCACTGCACGATAAACAAACAATACACGCCTCTTACACTTTCTCCTACACTATTTTCTTTTCCTGCTGAAATCACAGTTGCCTTTTCCTTTTTTACCTGGACTTTCACTTTTTCCAGCAATATCGCTTTTCACACTCCAATTTCGGCCAAAAAATAGTTTGTTTTTTTACAGTTTTCTCTCCCATTTTTGTTTTAAAAGGGAAAATAGCTGTCCACTTTGGTTCCTCTTGAATTTTTACAGTCAGCAGCTGAGTTGTGGATGTAAGTTTGTGTGGTGAAAGTTTATGGTGCGGATATTTTTTTTCTCTCTCTTTTAGTCTCTAATACAAGTGTTTGGCTTTGTTCCACCGTTTTACACATGATATTTACTCACACGTTTTTTCACCAGTTCCGTTTATCAAAAACGAAGAGAACCACTGCAAAACGGTGCTTTTTTTGTTACAAAGGAAGTATAAACAATATTTTGTAAACAAATGGGTACAAAAGGAAGCAGAGATTAAAAAAAAGCTAAAACAACACACTGACGACGATGACACAAACGATAAAAGTAATAGTTGTGGATTTTTTTTCCACGATTTTTACCTTTCTGTGTTGTTTCAAAGAAATGATATCATGGGACAGTTGAATTTCGCCCGCTGTTCTCTCCTACCACATGCTTGTATCTCCAGAAACTGAGTAAGGCTCGGCTGGAGTCCCGATAAAAGTCAGTCGTGTGCCCTTTGCGATACTTTCGCCTTTCTTATGCTCGCTGCAGTGAAAGTCTCACTCATGTCTCAAAAAAAATACATATATTCATTTATTCAGGCTCCTTATACAAATAGAAAAACTTGGCACACAGAAAATGGACGACCAAATACGTAAAAATACATATCAAGTAGAAAACACAAAATGCACAAGCTCGTCTACTGGAAAGCAACCAAGTTTCTAGCCAAAATATATAACCGAAAAAAGTTGTGTCTTGGTCCCATATGCTTAGATAGCGTGTTGCTCGCTTTGTGTGGAGAAAAGAGGAGCAACCAGTTTAGAATCGAGGCAGCCTGAATTTTTGCGGTCCGAAACCGCAGGCAAAAGTTCAAGAGAAGAGATCTTGGTGAAAGCTTACTGGTAGTGAATTTTGCACTTTCACCTTGGCGTGATTTCAGTGCGACAATTCATTACATTGCGGGGATTTCAAGGGAACATGCCTAATTTGCGTACAGATATGACTTCAGAAGGTTGCTCTATCCGAGAGAGAGAGAATTTAGAGCAAAATGGACAAACACAAATACAGTCAAACCTGTCTATAAAAGGTACCCTAGGGCGACATTAAAAGTTCCCTTACTACAGCATGACTCTTATACAGTTGGGAAAATACATGGGATAAATACAGATTGGGCGACAGAAACGATACCTTATTGGACAGGTTCTTTTATAGGGCTGCCTTTAATATACAGGTTTGACTTTACCTTCACATAAGATTTTGCTCTAGAAAATCCTTATGATGCCAGTACTATAATCTTTTAATTGAAGGAGATGATCAGCTACTTGTTTTTTCATACGTTGTACTCCCGAAAGAGCAACAAAAAAACGGGGATCTTCTGAGTTTCGTTTTCTTAAAGGCTTCAACAAAAGGTTTGTATTTTACTTTAATAGTTTAGTGCAAAACAGAGCAATAATTTTCATTCTAATCTTCGATCATTAGCAAGGAGAACCTTCGAAATGGCTTCCTCGTTATGATAAGAGCAAAAGGCTTTCAGAGGAGTATAACCCTCACAATATGATTATTTTTCGTAGGGCTCATGTTATCCCGTTACTTACAAAAGCATTTTCTTTTTTGCCATTAGAAAAGTTGAAAAAAAATGAAAGCACTCGGCGAGTCCCTGTTGAATTACTCCGAAATAAATGGTTTGCGCCACGGAAGATTTCCAAAGGGCATCATTTGCTCATTTTGGAAAATTAGGTTTTGTTTCTTCTCCACATTACTCCTAGAATGGATGTTTTTAAAAGAGAATCCGAGGTAAATATATATGATATATGACGGAAAAACGACTTTCAAATTTAGGAATTTAAAAAAATCACAGTTAACATCAAAGCATTACACAACCCACGCAATCCGCAGACAGGTTTCCTTACTTAACTGATCCACGGCTCAGTCATGGAGCCATAAACAGTCTCTACATGATGTATAGCAGGTAGCAACGTGCTGAATGCAAATGTCAAATAGAAGCCACAATAAACCTTTCATAGCTCCAGAATTCGGAGATGAAAGTTCAGGAAACCAAAAAATAATGATACCATTTTATCTCCAAAAGATTCATCGTATCTAGAGTTTGTTGTATAGAATGCTTTTATCAATACCTATTGCGGAGAAAAGCCCTACTAACCCCTTTTTTCGTTTGATCACACCCACTGGATTTCATATACCGAAAGCTTCTTCTCCTGGGATTAGCACGGGATTTCGCTGATAATCTCATAATTTAAAAATGATTTTTAGTTTACACGGATCCAGAATATGAATAAGTTTTTATTGTCGTCTTTTGACGTAATTTTCAAGTTAAACACTACAATGCACAACCAGCTAACTGGATTTCCCTACTACAATTGTCTACTTAATGCACGGTACAAATTAGTAAAGAGTTATGTATAGTTGAATGTGTATAAAATTATTGTACGTTACAAGATGATTCGTTGATTGCATATTTGACACATTGAATAAGTTTCCGCTGGAATGAAGTCCGATGTGACCACGATAATTGAACGACGATGTTAATAATACGGCCACTTTGTTTTCCATACGAAAATCGTTTTTTTTTGCACAACAATTATTGCTATCGATGTTGTAATCTCTACGCTGATATGAACAACAACTCCGAGAATGGGATTGTGTTAGCTTACCCCACACTTTGACAAAACAATCTACTAAGTGGGTCTATAACATGAAAACGTTCCGAATATGATATATGTACATAATCTACATGTAACAGTGTGAGTATTTCATAAATCATCAATACATCCCATCTATAAATCCGCACGTTGAAAAACATTCTGATCCGTACATTATACGTACGTACTCTATTTTTTTATCGCCAGCTACCCGCAGCGCCGCCATTTAACATTACGAGTATTACTGGTTAACATTAGACGACCGGCGTACAAGTATCTGGCAATAAAAAAAGGGGAATAATTGTGCGTTCTTCTCTTCTCAGTGACGCCCAATGATTCATGTCGAATTTCTCCTCATATCAAAAGAGCCACGTATATGAATTCCGTTTCTTGGAGGCTAAGAACGCGACCACAGATGATTTCCTGAACATACCATAATTGAACCTGAAAAATAAACGTTTATAAACATTATATTAGTCTTGTGAAGACTAGGGAGTTAATAGTTTGGGGAAACTGACCATGTTGATGAAAAGCCCGACTCCGCCGCCCACCAATATATGGAACAGAAAGTTGGAGTACTCGATATGGTAGGAGCTATTGTTTCCCAAGGACGAGAAGTAGACAAAATGAGCAAATCCAAAAATAAACAGAAAATATGCAAAAAGTCCAACAAAAATTCCGCGTTGGCTAGCTTCCACCTAGATTATAAAACAGTACGGTTATCCGAAGATCCACATATCAGCATCTTTCGAGTATTAGAATTTGTGAAAATTTTTACATCAAATACGGCAGTAAGCACGCAGATTCCCAAGCAAAGAAAGCCAACTGTTGTAACAATTAGGAAGACGATGTATCGATACCCCTGCATCCAACTGACCGTGACTAGTCCGGAAAAGACGATGGCCAAACACAAAGTCTATCAAGAAGGATATAAACAAGAGGTCAAGTCTTAACGAATTATACATTAGCCAGAATTATGAATTATAGTTGCTTACGTTCAGGAGAAACAAGAAGACATTCAATGGAAACTTTCGCCCAATGTTCATGCATCTAGCCAATGAGAAGTTGGCCACAAGCAAAATGCTGTGAAGGAAAAGCCAAATACGTACAGATCGAGAATATAGACAAGGTCAAACCATTTCCTCAAATTAGACTGACTTAATTGACTTACAAAGCAAGAAAGATGACCCACGTGTATGGCCTAACTTCTTGCGTTGTTACAAACGGGATGTCGAACGGCTTCCTGTTGAAGGTACAAATATATTTCCTAAAATTGTTCGAAAATTTTTTTATAGTTTCAAAAATAAATAGTACTCAATGTACAATTCTTCGTCGGCTATCATGTAGTATAGACAAAAGGCGACAGTTGCCATTTGAATCAGCTTCAGCACAAAAACTAATGATACGAACCCACATCTTGTCCGAGCATCTTTGAATTTCCGAGAGAGAATTGGATCGCCCTTTATACCACAACACTACAAAATCAATTAAAATTATGTCCATTTTAGTTTAATTCAGTAATTGTTCAGTTCAAATGTTTTTTTAGACTTTTTTAAAGATTTGACCGTTGACTTACGTAATTCATTTGTGGCTGAAATTCGTCTTCTTCGTCTTCCTCGTCATCATAAGTCAAAGAGTCATTCTCCATTTTTGAAGCGTTCAGTAAACGTCTTTGGCAGCGAAGAGAATGTCACTGCGAAGTACTTCGTATGTGAATTGGAAAAGGTTCCGAATTTATTAGAAATCGAGTACAAAAATCTAGATATAGTGCGCACTCCGACGAAGAGAAAGTACTCCAATCAGTTGTTCCTCTCTATGTTGTTTACTTTCTCCAAGTTGAACACAAAAGAACCCGCTTTTCTCTTCTCCTGGAACTTATATACCAGGGGAAAGCATGACGTGAAAGAATGCAATGTTATATAATGTTGCCACTTCCATATTAGACATTTTCCACATGCTAAGTCGCATAGTTTTGTAATTTGTATATTAGCGAAGGGAAATGAATTGATGTCAGTCACGATTACCAAATTATTCATTATCATTGTTCCCGTCAAAGGGTAATTTTTTTATAGTTAGCTTGAAGCTATAAGAATCAATTGCCAATATTCCACTACTTTTTAAGCCTGATTCACAACTCTCAGGAAGAAAACGAGAAGCTCACATATTCACCTCAGTTTCAATCCCGCGTTCAATTCTGAGCGATTATTTTTTTTATTTCTATTAATTTGGCAAATAATTGCGGTTTAAAGGAAGTGCACACTTCCATTTTACGGAAAGATTAATTTCCAGGATGTGCGATCATACAGGGGAGCTATTAATCAAAAAATGGACGAATCGGACAGATTATCAATGTTTGGAAACAGTTAAAAAACATTATGTACGTTGAAAAATCAGTTAGTTGGTCAAGAGGTAAAAATGAAAAAAAAATTATATTATGCATAGTACCGTAAAACTTCTAAAGAACGCCCCCGGCGAAAAATTAAAACTTCCCTCTCGACACCCCGGCGATCATTAGAGACCCGTCGATCATTAGAGACCCGGCGATAATTGGAGACCCGGCGAAGTTGTAATTTTTAACTTTATCGTGTTCTAATTTGTTACAATTGAGCCTAGTATAGCCTAAATTGAATTGTTAACAAGCTTTTCAGTACCAATTTCATCATCAGGGCCTTGTTTTTCATCATTTTCTGTGACTAAACGTTTATCATTGCTGATATTCTGCGATTGATCCCTGTATTATTCATGGCGTTCTTTAGAGACCCGGCGTTCTTTGGAGACCCCGGCGAAATTTCAAATTTCCCTCCTGACCCCCTGCGTTCTTTAGAGACCGGCGATCTTTGGAGACCCCGGCGTTCTTTAGAAGTTTTACGTAAGTTACACGTCTTCCTTGTTGCGAGAGGATGGAATATGAGTCATGAAGCCGCAGCCGCTGCGATGTAGACAATGCTTGTTATGCTATAATTGCTGCTTTACGAACAGGTTAAAAACTTCTTGTGATACCATTTACGACGATTTTAGTGCTAGCATACGTATGAGAAAATATGACAAAAGTTTTTTTCTCACGCCTTATCTAAGGCTATGGCATGTAGCGTTACAGGTATGTGAAATTATGTTCTTTGTAATACTGACAAATAAGACTTGTACACGTTCTCTTGCCCTGATATGGTCCTGTTCATCATGGGGCTTGCACACGATTTCATGACTTTCCGTCCAGTTTGAAGTAAACAAAAAATCGTAGCTTTTATTTTTTTCTCTTGACATGTAAATTATGAATCTCGGAAAGATTTAATTGTTGGGGAAGCACATTAAATTCTCTAAGATAACAGTCAATCGGATTTTATGAAGGAAAACAACTACACATTTTATACTACGTACAAGATGTACTTAATAATCGATAGTTTAAACGTGACGATATTGATTACATTGCAAAAGCTGTCCTCTGAAGCAAGTGGTTGAGCCAATTCCAGATTTAAAAACATATTTACGGCCAATGAAAAACGTGCCATATAATCAATGGGACCCTCAGTACCCTCACTTGTACAACTCGTGTAGGGGTGCAAAATTCACTGAAGTTGTAGGATACCTAAGTGAGCTCTAGAATAAAATTTTCTCACAGTAAAATTACCGGACGAGGAGCTTCAAGACAGGTTTCCCGATGAAAATTTTGTAAAGTTACAGGAGTAACATTGCGAAACATTTCCTCGGTTTCTCGCATTCATTTGCTTTGCTTGTGGGGAAAAATAAACTTTTATTTCTACGTAAAACAACAAATCGGCTCAAATGCAGAGCGTTTCCTGCTTGAAGTTACTGTGATACAATTTAGTCACTAACGCGCAACATTTTCCCGAACAGCAGCGTCACAGAAGGAACTTTTCTGAAAAGTCATTTGGCTAGCTTTGTAAATATTTAAAACTCCCACAATGAAATTCAATGTAGAGTTTTGTAATTGAATAATAATGTCTATGGATAAAGTGGACAATGCGGAGCGTCCGTTTTATTTGGAGCTATTATTGACTCTATGTTTTGGTTATAATTTTTAATATCATACTTACTACGATATCTATTTCAATGCAGCTTTAGAATCAATGCACTGTTGATGTTTGTAATATGCTATCACATAATAGCCGTGTCTCTGCTTCACCAATAATTTACTGGCGATTTATAAGTACTTCCGCCTTGATGTGTACTTGAACTAGAACTCGTCTCCCCCTCTGTTTTCATTTTTACATCGTTTGACGTACAGTCAAATCTGTCTATAAAAGGCATCCAAGAGCGACAAAAAAAGTTCCTTTACTAGAGCATGTCTCTTATAGAATTGGGAAAATACACGGGGTAAATACAGATTGGGCGACAGAAACGATACCTTTATTAGACAGGTTCTTTTTATAGGACTGCCTTTAATATACAGATTTGACTGTATAGATCTAAATTATGCACAACGCAGCCCGAGTGACAGCATGAAATATATAAAAAAAAAACAAGCGCACAACTTTTATGTTTTATAAAAAGCTACCTGTACGAAAGTAATTATCAGACGGGTAGCGCTCAATCTAGTACACAACACGTAATACAGTTGACCCAACAACGTTTCACTACGTCCCATGAATATTTGTTCGTCAGTTGCGTTCCTGCGGCCGTCATGTCTGGATCGGTTTGAAGTGTGTAAAAAGTTTTTTGTTTTTTTAGTGTAGTGATTAATACATCATGTATTTGTACATTATCCTACCCGCAGTAGTTGTACTGCTGCTGGTATATTACATTTACTCAATGCAAATGTCTACGCGAAATATGCCACCAGGTAAAACAAAGTTTTGCGTAAAGCGTTCTTCAATTTTAATTACAACAACTCATCAAGCATAAAAATTTATTTGGCTGTCGTTGCATATCAAAACAGGACCGTTTGTAGTTCCTTTCCTTGGATCCGTCCCAGCAATTTGGATACGCAAACCAATCTTCAAAATTAGAGATGTTAGACCGTGGGAGTTTCTGGACATGTTGTCTAAGGAGTTTGGCGACCTTTTTTCCTGCTCTGTTTTCAACATGGACGCAGGTAGTAAAGCCAATGCACATTCATAATAACAAACTGTAGCGCATATTGTCAAAGACTCGCCTTTTTTCGCCCGAAAACGTGAAATTATTTTTAACTGTTTGGAAATTCCTGTCTGGAAATGCAGTTATCATCGCGTCGTATGAACTGTTGGAGGAAGTTGCCAACATGGAGGAATACAGTGCCAAGTTTGCGCATGAATACTACACGTACCCACGTACTTTCGGAAAAGAAATGGGTATCCCTGAAAATCCAAATAGTGATGCATATTTCATGACTGAAAAAAATAAATTGTAGAAGAATAAAATTTTTTTGTTGTGCATAGGATTAATATTTGCATATACAACCCCGCTCTGGATGGAAATGAGGAAGTTTACGATACGGACTTTGAGGTTTGTACCAATAATGTGCAGTTGTATACTCTGTTTTTTTTCAGTGACCCTTGATGCTATTTAAATAATTTTTGGTTGTAATTCTCAGGGAATTCGGGTTTGGAAAACTGTACACAATGCATAGCGTCATCATCGAAGAAGTGAACATTCTTATGAATGAGTTTAAGAAGACGACGAAAGCGAATGGAGTGGTCAAATTTCGGAACACGTTTTCCCTCTCTGTGCTCAACGTGCTGTGGTGCATGGTGGCCGGAACGCGCTATGAACATGACGACCCACGCCTACTGAAGCTCCTCGATCACACTTTCAAGTTGTCTAAATCGGCGACATTTGGAAATCCAGTGGAGCTCATTATTCCCTTTATTCGGCGGTTTGCCCCGGGACTATTCAAGTCGGGCTTGAGATACCAGGTTTTCGACGAAATACACGAGCTTTCAAAGGTAAAATTCGTAAAATCCTGTACATGCGCTACTTAAAATGAAATCTAGGTTCGTAGCCTTAAGCTTAAATTAAATCGTCATTTGCAGAGTTTGGTTGAGGAAAGAAAGGCTGAGGGATTCTACCTCACCGATCCGCAAAACTATATCGACGTTTTCCTCAAAAAGATCCACGACTGCAAAGACGAAAAGGAAACCTTGTACAGCGGTACGTTTACTTGTAATCT